>CATNWA010013176.1:0-12111 GCA_951230385.1 Staurois parvus | reverse complement strand
GTATACACACCGGTCTATAAGCGCAGATCAGCCATCTCATCCATTACCGAGCTGAGTACTGTAATACATACATTGTACATGTGCATGGCCCAATTGCAGCCTTCAGAGCTTTAATTAAGCCACACGAGAGACATATGAATAACACGAAAATATATGACACATTTAAAGTTCAACCAAAAATACAAAATTTCCATGACACTGTTAGGGATCCGGGTATGACCAGAAATGTGTGGACTGACACAGGCTCCAGGTATAGTATAAACAATACAATTTATTAAAGACTAAACAATACATAAACGCAGTGCAAGACAAAGCATAAACACAGTGCAACCAAACCTCCAACAGATAACAATAAGAACAATACTAAACGTAGTCGGGCAGGCCGGGTCGGTAGCAAACGGACAGGCAAGGTACAAGGAGCAGGCGGAAGCATAGTCAGGAATAGCCGAGGTCAGGACAGGCAGAGTTCATGCAAAGTCAGGATTAAAGCAGAATCAGGATCAGGCAGGAAGCAGACAGGATGCAGGTACAGGGGCTCATGGGAAACATACACCAAGGCCCTGATCACAGGCCTGGCCATTCCTTAAATACACCTGCTGTAATCAGCCTCAGGTGATGGCTCATTGCAGGAGTGAGCCTCTGGTTGCTGAGAGCACCGCTGGCCAGCCCTGGTACTGCAGCCCACAAGGCAGGTGAGTCCCACCACCACTGGCAAGTCCATTCCTGACACTGACTTCCTCTTTTAACCTAACACAATGGTCACAATCCACCACCCACTCCAATGGCAACACCTTTGACCTTGTATTCACCCACCTATGCACTCCCTGTAACCTCTCTAACACCCCTTTTCCTCTCTCTGATCACAACTTCACACTCTCCCTGCCTCCTACCTCCCATGCCTCCAACCAGCAAACCGTTACCTGTAGAAACCTCCATCACCTCAGCCCTGACCTTCTCCACTCCACTACTGAGCGCCTCTATGATGAAATTGCACCCTGTCCTGCCCAGAGCTGACCACATCTGCCTACAACAACTATCTATCATTCTCCCCTGGACGCTCTTGCTCCTCTTTCTACACGCAGAACCAGGCCTCGCCTGTCACAACCCTGGCAAACAGATGACACCAGAAGTCTCAAAAGACGCAGCCGCAATCTTGAGCGAGCATGGCGTAAAAATAAATCCCTGGAAAACTTTACCCTCTACAAATCCGCTCTTCTCAAATACAATTCCAGCCTCCAGGCTGCTAAGCAAACCTACTATAACACTCTCATCAAGACACTCTGTTATGGACCGACCGGTGGTAGCCTCTAGCATTCCACAGACCGGGATTCCCCAGGGTGCGGAATCTAAGTCCCGAACTGCTTGTTCACCAGAGCCCCTGGTGGTGGGGATGGACTTGGAGCAAGCCGAAACCAGGTCGCGGCCCCTGGGTGCAACCAGCTGTGGTAGAAGCACTTGTCGGTGGTACGTAGCAGGTGAGAGCCTGATGTGAGGAGGCAGAGTGAGCGAAGTCAGACAGGCCAGGTCGGTAACGGTGGAGGCAGGACGGTACAAGCGGCAGGCAGAAGAATAAATGGGTCACGGTCCAGGTTCGGTAACAGGAGATCAAACGTACAGGATTAGACAGGAGAATAGTCAGACAAGCCAGGGATCAGAGCAGGAGACAGTCAACGAATCAGAGTCAGACAGGGTCGGGAACAAGGCAATCTCTCAGGACACAGGATACAGGAAAAGACCATACGGCAACTTGAGCATATTTAGTGTCTGTTTAAATAGGGCACCCTGCACTCTCATTGGTGCCAGGCGAGCGTCCGCGATCGCGAGTGCACATGCACGACCGCCGTTGCCGTCGCGGGCGCCCAGGTCCTAGTGCCCGCACGCTAGTGTGCCCCGGCATACCGCACATGCGCAGATTCACGTGCTGTGGTACAGCCCGGGGTCCCTGACACACTCTCATCCAATCCTCGTCATCTCTTCTCTACCCTTATCTCCTTACTCCACCCCCCACTGCCTCCACCCAACAACTTACTTACTGCACAGGAGATTGCCAGTCACTTCAAGAAGAAGATCAACACAATTTGTGATGAGATCTGCAGTGTCAAGCTTCCTCCTCTAACCAACATACCTGCCCCAACGCCAAACTCTACACTCTCCTCCTTCAACCCTGTTACCACCAAGGAAGTTACCGAACTCCTTTCCAAGGCCCACTTCACCACCTGTCCCCTGAATCCTGTCCCCTCACGACTGTTGCAGCCTCCTTCCTGCTCTATCCTAAACTCTCTAACCCACATCTTCAACCTCTCACTTTCCATGGGCACCTTTCCCTCCCCACTAAAACATGCACTGGTTACCCCCATCCTCAAAAACCCCTCGCTGGACCCCAGCTGTTTGAATAACATAAGACCCATCTCCCTGCTCCCATTTGCCTCCAAGCTTCTTGAGCGCCTTGTTCACAACCGTATGAACTGCTACCTCACCGACAACAACCTTCTTGATCGCCGACAGTCTGGCTTCCGCCCACAACATTCCACAGAAACTGCCCTACTAAAACTCACTAATGACCTACTAACTGCTAAAACCAACAGCCATTACTCCATACACATACTCCTTGACCTTTCCGCTGCCATTGAGACAGTCGACCACCCGCTCCTCCTCAGTAAACTCCCACTCAGTCGGCCTCCGTGACTATGCTCTCTCCTGGTTCTCCTCTTACTTTTCTCAGCGCACTTTCAGTGTCACATACAACTCCTCCTCCTCCGCTCTGCTTCCTCTTTCTGTTGGGGTACCCCAAGGTTCTGTTCTTGGGCCCCTCCTTTTCTCTCTCTATACCTCCTCCCTGGGCCAACTGATAATTTCCCATGGCTTCCAATACCACCTCTATGCTGATGACACCCAGATCTATCTCTCCACTCCCCAGCTCACCCCCTCAATCTCCTCACGTATCACAAATCTACTAAACAACATATCAGCATGGATGTCACATCACTACTAGAGATGAGCGAATCGAACATGACGAAGTGGAATTCGTTCCGAAGATTTGGAAAAATTCTATTCGCGACGAATCCGAAGATTAGCAAACTTAGGATGCACGAATCGAATTTTCCCAAAAATTGCGGCGACATGTGTGGCCACGGAGAAAATGGACAGAGAAGATGGGGCGGGGATCTCTGGGAAGGCGCGCAGACAAGGCGCGCTGACCCATAATGCATTCATGACATGTGATCGCATTAGCCAATCAGCAGCCAGCCAGCACTATAAATGGCGGCCATCTTAGAATTCTCCATTAGCCTCCGGTCATTCAAGAGAGACAGACCTGTGTGTATTAAGGGACAGAGTTAGGGCCACAGAGACTTTAGGGCCACAGAATCGTTACTCAGGGACACAGAATCGTTACTCAAGGACACAGAATCGTTACTTAGGGCCACAGCTATCAAAGAATTGAAAATTTAAAGTGACATACACCCTTTTTTTTTTTTGGTGGCTGTCGTGCACAGTTGGTGCTGCAGTTTGCCGATTGTGCAAAATAAACTGACTTTCTGCTTCACAACCACTATTGTACGTTCAAAGAGTTAAATCCATTTACACGCCGGCTGGCGGTAATATTTTTTGGGTGATTAGTGCATTCCAGTGACACAAATGTAAAGTTTCCAGCCAACGGCAAGCTGCAATTGACCGATTGTGCTAAATAAACTGACTTTCTGCTTCACAACCACTATTGTACGTTCAAAGAGTTAGATCCATTTACACGCCGGGTGGCGGTAATATTTTTTGGGTGATTAGTGCATTCCAGTGACATAAACGTACAGTTTCCAGCCAACGGCAAGCTGCAATTGACCGATTGTGCTAAATAAACTGACTTTCTGCTTCACAACCACTATTGTACGTTCAAAGAGTTAAATCCATTTACACGCCGGCTGGCGGTAATATTTTTTTGGGTGATTAGTGCATTCCAGTGACACAAACGTACAGTTTCCAGCCAACGGCAAGCTGCAATTGACCGATTGTGTACAATAAACTGACTTTCTGCTTCACAACCACTATTGTGTACGTTCAAAGAGTTAGATCCATTTACACGCCGGGTGGCGGTAATATTTTTTTGGGTGATTAGTGCATTCCAGTGACATAAACGTACAGTTTCCAGCCAACGGCAAGCTGCAATTGACCGATTGTGCTAAATAAACTGACTTTCTGCTTCACAACCACTATTGTACGTTCAAAGAGTTAAATCCATATATACACGCCGGGTGGCGGTAATATTTTTTGGGTGATTAGTGCATTCCAGTGACATAAACGTACAGTTTCCAGCCAACGGCAAGCTGCAATTGACCGATTGTGCTAAATAAACTGACTTTCTGCTTCACAACCACTATTGTACGTTCAAAGAGTTAAATCCATTTACACGCCGGCTGGCGGTAATATTTTTTGGGTGATTAGTGCATTCCAGTGACATAAACGTACAGTTTCCAGCCAACGGCAAGCTGCAATTGACCGATTGTGCTAAATAAACTGACTTTCTGCTTCACAACCACTATTGTACGTTCAAAGAGTTAAATCCATTTACACGCCGGCTGGCGGTAATATTTTTTGGGTGATTAGTGCATTCCAGTGACATAAACGTACAGTTTTCCAGCCAACGGCAAGCTCAATTGACCGATTGTGCTAAATAAACTGACTTTCTGCTTCACAACCACTATTGTACGTTCAAAGAGTTAAATCCATTTACACGCCGGCTGGCGGTAATATTTTTTGGGTGATTAGTGCATTCCAGTGACATAAACGTACAGTTTACAGCCAACGGCAAGCTGCAATTGACCGATTGTGTAAATAAACTGACTTTCTGCTTCACAACCACTATTGTACGTTCAAAGAGTTAAATCCATTTACACGCCGGCTGGCGGTAATATTTTTTGGGTGATTAGTGCATTCCAGTGACATAAACGTACAGTTTCCAGCCAACGGCAAGCTGCAATTGACCGATTGTGCTAAATAAACTGACTTTCTGCTTCACAACCACTATTGTACGTTCAAAGAGTTAATCCATTTACACGCCGGGGTGGCGGTAATATTTTTTTTGGGTGATTAGTGCATTCCAGTGACATAAACGTACAGTTTCCAGCCAACGGCAAGCTGCAATTGACCGATTGTGCTAAATAAACTGACTTTCTGCTTCACAACCACTATTGTACGTTCAAAGAGTTAAATCCATATACACGCCGGGTGGCGGTAATATTTTTTGGGTGATTAGTGCATTCCAGTGACATAAACGTACAGTTTCCAGCCAACGGCAAGCTGCAATTGACCGATTGTGCTAAATAAACTGACTTTCTGCTTCACAACCACTATTGTACGTTCAAAGAGTTAAATCCATTTACACGCCGGGTGGCGGTAATATTTTTTGGGTGATTAGTGCATTCCAGTGACATAAACGTACAGTTTCCAGCCAACGGCAAGCTGCAATTGACCGATTGTGCTAAATAAACTGACTTTCTGCTTCACAACCACTATTGTACGTTCAAAGAGTTAAATCCATTTACACGCCGGCTGGCGGTAATATTTTTTTGGGTGATTAGTGCATTCCAGTGACATAAACGTACAGTTTCCAGCCAACGGCAAGCTGCAATGACCGATTGTGCTAAATAAACTGACTTTCTGCTTCACAACCACTATTGTACGTTCAAAGAGTTAAATCCATTTACACGCCGGCTGGCGGTAATATTTTTTGGGTGATTAGTGCATTCCAGTGACATAAACGTACAGTTTCCAGCCAACGGCAAGCTGCAATTGACCGATTGTGCTAAATAAACTGACTTTCTGCTTCACAACCACTATTGTACGTTCAAAGAGTTAAATCCATTTACACGCCGGCTGGCGGTAATATTTTTTTTGGGTGATTAGTGCATTCCAGTGACATAAACGTACAGTTTCCAGCCAACGGCAAGCTGCAATTGACCGATTGTGCTAAATAAACTGACTTTCTGCTTCACAACCACTATTGTACGTTCAAAGAGTTAAATCCATTTACACGCCGGGTGGCGGTAATATTTTTTTGGGTGATTAGTGCATTCCAGTGACATAAACGTACAGTTTCCAGCCAACGGCAAGCTGCAATTGACCGATTGTGCTAAATAAACTGACTTTCTGCTTCACAACCACTATTGTACGTTCAAAGAGTTAAATCCATTTACACGCCGGGTGGCGGTAATATTTTTTGGGTGATTAGTGCATTCCAGTGACATAAACGTACAGTTTCCAGCCAACGGCAAGCTGCAATTGACCGATTGTGCTAAATAAACTGACTTTCTGCTTCACAACCACCACTATTGTACGTTCAAAGAGTTAAATCCATTTACACGCCGGGTGGCGGTAATATTTTTTGGGTGATTAGTGCATTCCAGTGACATAAACGTACAGTTTCCAGCCAACGGCAAGCTGCAATTGACCGATTGTGCTAAATAAACTGACTTTCTGCTTCACAACCACTATTGTACGTTCAAAGAGTTAAATCCATTTACACGCCGGGGCGGTAATATTTTTTGGGTGATTAGTGCATTCCAGTGACATAAACGTACAGTTTTCCAGCCAACGGCAAGCTGCAATTGACCGATTGTGCTAAATAAACTGACTTTCTGCTTCACAACCACTATTGTACGTTCAAAGAGTTAAATCCATTTACACACGCCGGCTGGCGGTAATATTTTTTTGGGTGATTAGTGCATTCCAGTGACATAAACGTACAGTTTCCAGCCAACGGCAAGCTGCAATTGACCGATTGTGTACAATAAACTGACTTTCTGCTTCACAACCACTATTGTACGTTCAAAGAGTTAAATCCATTTACACGCCGGGTGGCGGTAATATTTTTTGGGTGATTAGTGCATTCCAGTGACATAAACGTACAGTTTCCAGCCAACGGCAAGCTGCAATTGACCGATTGTGCTAAATAAACTGACTTTCTGCTTCACAACCACTATTGTACGTTCAAAGAGTTAAATCCATTTACACGCCGGGTGGCGGTAATATTTTTTGGGTGATTAGTGCATTCCAGTGACATAAACGTACAGTTTCCAGCCAACGGCAAGCTGCAATTGACCGATTGTGCTAAATAAACTGACTTTCTGCTTCACAACCACTATTGTACGTTCAAAGAGTTAAATCCATTTACACGCCGGGTGGCGGTAATATTTTTTGGGTGATTAGTGCATTCCAGTGACATAAACGTACAGTTTCCAGCCAACGGCAAGCTGCAATTGACCGATTGTGCTAAATAAACTGACTTTCTGCTTCACAACCACTATTGTACGTTCAAAGAGTTAAATCCATTTACACGCCGGGTGGCGGTAATATTTTTTTGGGTGATTAGTGCATTCCAGTGACATAAACGTACAGTTTCCAGCCAACGGCAAGCTGCAATTGACCGATTGTGCTAAATAAACTGACTTTCTGCTTCACAACCACTATTGTACGTTCAAAGAGTTAAATCCATTTACACGCCGGGTGGCGGTAATATTTTTTGGGTGATTAGTGCATTCCAGTGACATAAACGTACAGTTTCCAGCCAACGGCAAGCTGCAATTGACCGATTGTGCTAAATAAACTGACTTTCTGCTTCACAACCACTATTGTACGTTCAAAGAGTTAAATCCATTTACACGCCGGGTGGCGGTAATATTTTTTGGGTGATTAGTGCATTCCAGTGACATAAACGTACAGTTTCCAGCCAACGGCAAGCTGCAATTGACCGAGATTGTGCTAAATAAACTGACTTTCTGCTTCACAACCACTATTGTACGTTCAAAGAGTTAAATCCATTTACACGCCGGGTGGCGGTAATATTTTTTGGGTGATTAGTGCATTCCAGTGACATAAACGTACAGTTTTCCCAGCCAACGGCAAGCTGCAATTGACCGATTGTGCTAAATAAACTGACTTTCTGCTTCACAACCACTATTGTACGTTCAAAGAGTTAAATCCATTTACACGCCGGCTGGCGGGTAATATTTTTTTGGTGATTAGTGCATTCCAGTGACATAAACGTACAGTTTCCAGCCAACGGCAAGCTGCAATTGACCGATTGTGCTAAATAAACTGACTTTCTGCTGCTTCACAACCACTATTGTACGTTCAAAGAGTTAAATCCATTTACACGCCGGGTGGCGGTAATATTTTTTGGGTGATTAGTGCATTCCAGTGACATAAACGTACAGTTTCCAGCCAACGGCAAGCTGCAATTGACCGATTGTGCTAAATAAACTGACTTTCTGCTTCACAACCACTATTGTACGTTCAAAGAGTTAAATCCATTTACACGCCGGCTGGCGGTAATATTTTTTGGGTGATTAGTGCATTCCAGTGACATAAACGTACAGTTTCCAGCCAACGGCAAGCTGCAATTGACCGATTGTGCTAAATAAACTGACTTTCTGCTTCACAACCACTATTGTACGTTCAAAGAGTTAAATCCATTACACGCCGGGTGGCGGTAATATTTTTTTTTGGGTGATTAGTGCATTCCAGTGACATAAACGTACAGTTTCCAGCCAACGGCAAGCTGCAATTGACCGATTGTGCTAAATAAACTGACTTTCTGCTTCACAACCACTATTGTACGTTCAAAGAGTTAATCCATTTACACGCCGGGTGGCGGTAATATTTTTTGGGTGATTAGTGCATTCCAGTGACATAAACGTACAGTTTCCAGCCAACGGCAAGCTGCAATTGACCGATTGTGCTAAATAAACTGACTTTCTGCTTCACAACCACTATTGTACGTTCAAAGAGTTAAATCCATTTACACGCCGGGTGGCGGTAATATTTTTTGGGTGATTAGTGCATTCCAGTGACATAAACGTACAGTTTACAGCCAACGGCAAGCTGCAATTGACCGATTGTGCTAAATAAACTGACTTTCTGCTTCACAACCACTATTGTACGTTCAAAGAGTTAAATCCGGTTTTATTTTTGGGGTGCTTATTGAATTAAAGAGTATGTCAGACAACACGCAGAGGAGTGGCAGAGGAGGCAATGTTTCAGGAGCGAGCAGACGTGGCAGCAGAGGAAGGGGTCGAGGCAGCACTAGTCGCAGCCAGAGGCCAGTGCTCCCGGTGTCATCCAGCGGTCGTGTCTCCACCGACAACCCTGCCGTCATCGATTGGTTGACTCGGTCGTCTTCCTCTTCCCAGGTCACCTCTGACACCTACAGCCAACGGTCGGTGGGTACGTCAGACACAACCGTTAGTTGGCATGGCCCGGGAGCAAGCCCACTGAAATCACGTGTCCTCGACCTGCCCCTGTCCTTTGGTGTTCCCTCACCAAGCGAAGTATCGCATGCTGTGGGCTCAGCCCCACTGTACAGTGAGGAAGAGCTAACAGAGGGCGGTCAGGAACGGGGGGAGACATCCGCCTCTTCAGCAGCCAGGCGAAGAAGTACTGGCGAGGAGAGTGGCTCGGTAGCCGGTCTAGAGACAGGTCTGCTCCTGACCCACACGCAGCCGAGGGGGCTAGTAGTGACGCGGAGACCCTAATTGATGATGATGAGGCTGATCGCACTTGGCAGCCTCGTCGTCATCAGGCTATTGCTTCCGCATCATCAGGAGAAGAGGGTGCCAGCTTGCCAGCGAGCAAAACAGTCGGTGGGTTGCCCAGGAGGCAGCAGGGTCGCAGCAGTGTCAGTGGAGCCAAACGGCCACGGAGTAGAGCACCAGCTCCACTGCAGCCTACCACCACGGCCAGTAGTGGTGCCGGTGTGCACGGAGGAAGTAGCAGTCAGCCAGTGAGGAGTAGCGGGGGCAAAGTTTCCTACTCGGCGGTGTGGCAATTTTTCGTCAAGCCGCCCAGGAAGTAAACGTAGCCGTATGTCGACTATGTGGCCAGAAAGTCAAGCGTGGCCAGGGGGCCAATGTTGGGACTACAGCGTTGCGTCAGCATATGCAGCGTCGCCAATTCGGTGGCCTGGGAAAACCGTGATAAAGATACGGCGGTTCCTCTGCCTGCCCCAGCCCCCCCGCTCCATCACCCGCGTCCGTTACTTGCTCCGTCACCCGACGTCAATCGCCCTCTATCAGCCAGTCAAGGCTCCAACACCTCTGCTGAGGGGAGTTGTCGCTCGTTGGCATCTTCCGCTCGTTCAGATGCTCCTTCTCCTGCTACTCCTCTTCACGGATTCCGTCAGCAGTCTTTTCTTGGAATCCGTTTCCAAGAGACAACAGTTTTGCGAGCACGCACCAACACCCGACGTGCAGAAAGCTGAACGTCCTCCTGTCCAAGTTGCTGGTGCTGCAGTCCCTCCCTTTCCCAAGTGGTGGACTCAGCACCTTTCCGAGAAATGATGGCTTGTGCCGAGCCGCGGTGGAGAGTGCCAAGCCGGCATTTCTTCGCCAAAAAGGCAGTGCCAGCCCTGCATTCACATGTAGAAGAGATGGTGGGCCAGTCTTTGAGCATGTCGGTCTCTGCCAAAGTGCACGGCAGCGCCGACGTGTGGAGCTGTAACTACGGTCAGGGACAGTACATGTCATTTACGGCCGTCACTGGGTTGAACGTGGTGGGCCGGCACAGCCGCACCAGCAACTTGGACATGTCACGGACCGCTTTTGCCTCCACGTTTGCACGTCCTTGGTCCAGCAAAGATGTCCGCCCTCTACCACCTCTTCTTCCGCCGTGTCCTCAGCCGCCACCCCCGTGCCAAGTCCCATTACCCGACCCGGCATATCACATGTGCAGGCGCAACGGTGTCACGCTGTGCTGCACCTGGTATAGCCTTGGCGAACGTAGTCACACAGGGGAGGAACTTCTGAGTGTAATGAACAGAGAAATCGACAGATGGCTGTCTCCGCGCAAACTGAAAATCGGAACCATTGTTGACCGACAACGGAAAGAACATGTGTCTGCTCTGCGTCAAGGAAGGTTGTGCCATGCGCCATGCCATGGCTCACGAGTTTCAATCTGGTTGTCAAGCGGTTCCTAAAATCAACACCATCCCCACTGCAAGACATCCTTAAAATGTCACGTAAACTTTGCATGCATTTCAGCCATTCCTACAACCGCAAATCACACCACTCCCTTGAGCAGCAGCGGCAGAACGGATATTCACACACATCAACTATCTCTCTGATCGTGAAGACGTTGACAAACAAGGTGGAATTCAACCCTAACATATGTTTAGAACCCGCCATCTTACTAACAGCGAAAGGCCATCACCGATTTCCCTGATGTTTACAAGCGGATAAAAGTGGTACATCCCCAGTGTAAACTAAGATGTCAGCCATAGTGCAGCTCATGCGTTGACACCCTGCCGTTTGCTCAGTCGGCCCAATGAGGAGTGCCACACTATTCCCTTTGAGTATGGCATGACTATGGGATGAAACGACGTCATTCCTCTGTTGCACGGATCCTGGAACAAATGCCTGTTAACAATGGCTGGTCCAGGGTAGCGTTAGACGTGGCCGCACCAGATCCTCAACGCCACATAACCCCTGTGGCGGGGGCAGGACAAGGAAAGAAGCAGGAGGAGGGTAGAGGAGGACAATGGTTGCTCAGGAATTATTGAGGGAAATGGGGTGGTTTTTTTTTCACACAGCAGACAAGAGTGAGAGAGCAGGAGCATCTGGGTAGAGGAGAGGAGGAGGAGGACATGAGGACCTCCAGACGCTCCGCGTGCATGTGAAGACTGTTGAGATGGATGCAGGGAGTTCCCTCGGCATATCCTTGTCACAAAAATGGCCACCATAGCATGCTCGGGTTTGGACTGGCGTAGCGACAGCCGAATAAATAACCATCAGACAGAGGGATGACTTTTGGCTGCTGACCACCTTGTGAGGACCCTACTCTACAGTATCAAAAAATGTGGCCTTTTCTTCACACCTGCTGAGAGGGAGGGCCAGAAAAAAAAAATAAAGTACTAATAATAAACCCACCTAAAGTAGTCCAGCTGGTCTCTTCTTTCCTGCGCCAACGTCCATGAACCTCATAACACTGTGGGCCCTGTGCGCGTCGCGGCGAAATTGCTTTGTATATCTGTCGCCTTAGGGGCCGCTGTCCTGGCGACATAATTTTTTTCCCCTGTGTAGACATTATTTATAGGCCCATTTTTTGGCCACAAAAAATTTTTTAAAATTT
>CATNWA010013174.1:0-38660 GCA_951230385.1 Staurois parvus | reverse complement strand
AACTTACACAAACATTTTTTATTCAATTTTAGCCAGCTGCTTTTTTTTAGGAAATTTGAAATGGGTTTTTTCATTTCATTACAAAAATTAATGTCATCTTTATACCTCAGGCATAAAAAGGGCCTTAAAGGGGGAAGACATCCATTTAAAATAGGACCTCTTCCGGTTGCCCAGCTGAATATAATATGTGGATATTTTTGACAATTTCTACAACTGACGGAAAACAGTGAAACACGGCGCTAAACAAAACATTTAAAAAAAAAAAATTTTGGATAAAGTGAGTGGGAACCCTTCTGTCAGGGTATACGTAAATGCTGGCTTTCCCCCATTCAGGAGTTTCCCTCTTTCCCGGCTTGTTCTGAACTTTAGCAGGAAGTGAGGAAATTTTTCACACAGAGACACAGACGCATAACATTTCCTGAACCCTCCCTTTCTACTAGAAATTCCCTGTTCAGGGGCTTTCTAATGGCTTCGTGTTTTGTCTGATTTTCCCTAAAGCAGAAAGGACTTTTCCCTTAATTTTTCTGTTCTGTCTGGCACCCATATTACTAACAGAGAAATATACCCAAATGGTGAAACAGATAGCAACTAAATGTTTTTTACTTTTTACCTCACTAAGAGAAGGCAGACTTAGGAGTTAAAATTTACTAAGAGTTAAATAACATTAAATAACGACAAAAATATGCGTAAAAATAACGCATGCGGTAAAGTTTTTGCAAATGTGCATTAAACTAATAATTTTGCGGTAAAAAAGTCTTGCGGGAGAAATATCTGTACTGCGGTAATTACCTCATATTTTCATAACGGTAATTTATCGTACTTAGCTGATTGTTAAGGAAGCCAGACGGGTGTCCTTAACCACTTGCCCTCTTGGGGTTTTACCTCCCTTCCGACCAGGCCCTTTTTTTTGCAAATTTCTTTAACTACAATTGTGGTTCATGCAACACTGCACCCCAAATAAATTACTCCTTTTTTCCCCACAGGGTAGAGCTTTCTTTTGCTGGTATTTGATCGCCGTGTATTTTTATTTTTTGGCTATAAAAGAAAAAAGACCGACAATTTTGAGAAGAAACAAAATTTTTGACTTTTTGCCTATTAAACTTTTCCAGTAAAAAAATTAAAAAAATAAAATTTCATCATAAATTTAGTCCAAAATGTGTTTGCTTTCATGTCTTTGCTAAAAAAAATCCCAATACGTGTAAATTAATTGATTTTACGTAAAATTATAAGTTTACAAATTGCATTTTGATACGGGGATTTTTATTTTTTTTACTAGTAATGGCGGCAATCAGCTGCTTATAGCGGGACTGCGGGGGGATTCTGGCACTGGGGGGGGGGGATTGACTCCCCAGTAATTCCCAAAATACAGGATCAGTGCAAAAATAAAAAGCACTGACACTATCAAATGGTATGGGCAGGAAAGGGGGTTAACTGTGGGGGTGTCAAAGGGTTACTGTTTTTTTTACGTGGGCTGTGTTTAGTGCTTTCCACTGAAAGCGTGTGCAAGAGTAAAGGGGAGAGAACTGTATTGTTTACAACGGCCCCCAGTGATTGACACCCCGAGGCGTGTGCGGCGTGGGTGGGGCGTGGCGCCCCCTCCCCCATAATGAAAATCAAGTATATGTACACGTGATTTGCGCCCCGGGGCTCCCCTGTAGCAGTATTCTGCTATGGGCGGGGGGAAAGGGGTTTAAAACAAGGAAAACTCATCACGTCAGCGGGTGTCCCACGGACAGCTAAATGAAAACATAAACAGCCAGCAGTTACAAATGATGAAAAAAAGGTGGGGGGCTTCCCCTATCCTACAACCCCTTTTGGGTTGGTATGGTTTTTAAAGGAATACCCACACACTCACAAAAAAAAATGGCTTTGGTGGTATGGATGGGGGAAAACCCCCAAACCCAAAAATAAAAAAAAAAATGGTGTGTGGTTCCCGTCACAATCATAGGGTTTTTGGGTCTGTATTTATTTTTTTATTTCAGGTAATAGCGCTGTCGGTTTTTGCAGGCTTTTTCTATATATTGTACATTCACATCAGTCCCTACCTCAAGGGGGTACAACTAGGCCCCAACTCCCTTCATAATAAATACTGGGCAATTTAGACAGGACCCAAATTTAACCTACAGCACCTATGGAGGTGGAAGGAAACTGGGTACCCCGGGAAACCCACGCAGGAAAGGGAAACATGAAAAACCCCGGCAGGTGATTCCGTGGTTGGAATTCGAACCAACGCCCTTGTACTGCCGTGGAAGTGTCCCCATTTACCACTGGGGGTTCCCCCATGGATATGGATCTGGGGGGGACCCCAAAAAATTTAAAAAAAAAAAATTGGCAGGGGGGTTCCTTATATTCATACCAGCCCTGGGGTTGTGGGGCCCCCCCATCTGAAAAAAAATTGGACAAAACGTTTACTGCTTTTTTTTGCTTTTTTTACCGACACTTTTTAATTTTGGTTAAAAATCCCCGAATCGTTTTTTTTTTTGTGAATTGGAATTTTGTTAAACCCTGTGTAATTTATGCAAATTATTACGTGACAGTGTTTTTGCATGCGGAACCTTTGGAATTTCCCAAAATCTCTAATCACAATGATTAAAACCCTTAAAAATAACATTTTGCAATAAATCTGCAATATAGTTTTTTCCGGATGGTTTGAAACAATATTTTTTTTTTGCCCGGTGTTCCAATACTCTGATCCTGTGGAAATAAAATTTTTCTGAGACAAACAATCCCCCGGAAATTTATAAAAACGGTCTAGCAATCTGGTTGCGGTACTTGCCCAAAAAAACGGAACTTGCAAAAGATTTAAAATTGCTTGTCGATAAGGTGTATAGAATCTGTCACAATCAGACCAAAAAGTTGCAACATTTATTGCAAAAAGGTGGGTTTTTTTAAAAACAGAGAGAAGCTAGGGGGAGTGTTGGAGAGTAAAGGAAATTCATCAAAAAACATTCCCGAGAAAAATAAAGAAAAGTTTTGTCCAGATTTGTCTAAAGTTTTAATCAATAATTACACGGGGAAACAACCCCAACAATTTTCCAACTGGAAGAGTTATTTTCCCCCACTTTCCCTTTTCCTGGGGTTTTTCTTTTGAAATTTGCTGCAACATGCCTACAGTAAAAGAGTAATAAGAGCTACTTGAATTTTTTTGTGCACAAATATTAAACCCTTACCAACAGTAAAATTTTTCCCCTGGCCCGGTTTAGGCATCTGATTACCAGTACATTGAGGCTTTATGGACCTTTCCCCAGGCACAGCCCATTCAATGTTGTTCAGGCCCCTGTGGTGGCCCAAAATACCATTTTGGGTTGCTGTGCGATTACATGTCACTAATAAACCCCAAAAGGATGAATGGAATTTTCATTTACATCTTTTTTTACTGTGTGTGATTGGTCACCAGTGATCCATGGTACCCAGCCCAAAACAGCGGGTGTACCCTGGTTTGCTGGGGGCCAATACAGATCACCTAAAAACAATACTTATGAAAAGAAAATCATTCATGACAGTTTTTTAAAAGATTGGGGTTTTGTGATTTTTCCTGTAAAAAGCAAACCGGGTGAAAAAAAAAATCCGACCCCTCCAGAGTAGTTCGTGTTATATAGTGACACCAACTCTTGATGATGTTTGTAAAAAAAAATTTAGAAGAAAAAAAAATTTTAAAAAAAAAAAAGAATCCTTTTTTTGTGTTTATTTATTTTCTAATTTCTGTACGATCTCCCCCCACCCGTCATTTTTGGGGTGGGGGTGTTTTTGGTACTTGTATGGGCGGATACTGAATCACCTTATGCTCCCCTCTTCTCACTTGCTGGTTTCTTTGTGGGTGATCCTTTCCTTCCATCATAGCTTGGGAGCGCTCTATAAGGTTACTTTTCGCTACCCCCTAAGGAGCCGTGGATTTGGTCTCCCTTTGGCTGCACACGGCAGGCAACACCAAAGTTTTTCAGTGTGAGGCAGTAAAAAAACAGCCATTGGGCTTATTTTTTTTTTATATTTTTGGGGGGGAATATACCTTGGATAGGATAAGGGTTATGGGATTCCAAGTGAATTAACAACAACTTCTCTATGTACAAATGTAGCAAAATAGATCTAGATCTACTCCCTTGGGAATAAAGTTAGTCAACTTAATGGCTCAGTAGCAGAATATCCCATTTTTTTAGGAGCTCTATGTCCCTTTGTAGGAAAATAGCAGTCCCAACTCTATGCAGGTGCTCTACTGGCCATCAACTGTGCATTGCCAACGCAAGGGTTATGGTATCGTATGCTGTCCTCTGACAGCTGAATTTTACACTCGGATGCAATCTCATTTGTAGCTTTGGGGGGTGAAAAGTGTTAGAAAAACTTGAGCCACTATTGAGACTACATGTCTTTTAACCCAAATCCAGACTGGTTTCCAGAAGAAATTCCTTTAACAGGCTCTGGCAAAAGCACTTCAATACTGATTCACAGCACTCAGCCCATTTGCAAAAGATTATCCAAAGCAGGATGAAGGTTGCAGTAGCAGTCCCTCCCAAATGGATAGTAGGGTTATTGCTCCTGATACTCCCCTATAGGCTTTGGGTGGTGAAAGTAACAGTACTCACACTGTCCCTTGAAATCTACTGCCGTAAAGACTGCTGTTCAGGCCTCTCGGGTACAAGTCCTTCCCTTGCAATACAGGGGTGTCTCTGGGATGAGACTGAAGAGGATGTGAAGATCTCTGATCAGATTGCTTCTCAGCTCTTCCTGGAGGCAGAGACCTTAGCTCCAGGGTCCCATCCAGGCCTCACAAACTTCGATCAGCACTCATCCTCCAACCAGCAACAAACACTGCTGGCCAGGCTCTTCAATAATTTGGACACATTTACCACCATGCCAAGATCTCCTGCCTGGAAATGTTGTAAACTCCCATGAATTCAGATCTTTGTTCTGTCCCTCTGCCTCCTAGCTTCTAGAAGTTTCTGGATACTTCCAGAACTAGGGGGAGGTTGAAGAAGGCTTGACCTTAGAGGCCTCCAGTATGACAAAGCTTGAACCCCCACAGACATGCTCACTTTACTACTTGTGGGTGAAAAACTTAAATTTTACTATGTACACTAGAGGGTGCTACAGTACCATAGTTTGTAAGACTCTATAACTTTCAAACATACTAATATATTATACACTAACTGTGTAAAAATTTTTGTTGTTTCATTTTTAGACATTGTTGCAGAATTACATTTTGGCCTTAATTTATTAAGAAACTATTAACTTATTATTACAGAAAGTACGAAAAAACATGTTTTTTTTTCAAAAAACATATCTAGATTTTTTTTAAGCAGAAATAGAAACCAGTGGTGATTAAATATCAGCAAAGAAGACTCTATTGTGTGATAAAAAATATACATTTTGTTTGAGTACAGTGCTGCATGACATGAGATTGCAAGTTAAAAGTAGTGCAGTGCTGAATAGCAGAAAAAAAAGCCCTGGTCTTGATAGGGATAATAACCTTCCAGAGGGTCACATGGTTAAAATGAAAAATTAAGGTTGTCATGAATTTAGAGCCGGCTTACTAAAAACATAACACTCGACAGGTTAGTAAAGATAGCAGTCTGTGTTATTTTTCTAGGCCAGAGGCGAGTAGCAGCCTGGATGATTCAGCCTTGAGTGAGCAAGAGTTCACCTGAGACAAGCTAGGGAGGTTCTGAAGGTTTGTAGCTTCTGGGCGCCCTGCACCTCCCTGGAAACATGGAGCTTTCTAGAGGAGGGATGGAGGAGGGGAGGAAGCTCAGATCCGCTGGCAGAAGGCTGGCATGGTGCCCAGGCAACTTTAAGTATCGCAGAGCCTGTGTTCGTGGAAGATGGAGTGAGTCTGGAGTGTGAATCTGGAGGTGCCCAGGAGGGGACTACCTACAAGCTGGTTGCATGGTGAGAGATGTCACTCTGCCACCTTCTCCAAGAGAGGACATCCTGAGCCGCAGGGAAGAAGCCAGCCCAGCGACACGGACCTGAAGGCAGCCACCAACCATTAAGCTATAGGAGAGGCACAAAGTGGCTAGAGAGGAGAGGGCAGTCAGGGTGGAAACCCAACTTTGCTTTCTCATCCAGGATGCTGCATGCGATTGGCACTTCCACGGCCCCTTGCCCAGGGAATCCCAGCAAGCTGGGTAAGAGGAGGATTCATCTGGGGTCTGAGAAGGTACACAGGAGCAGAGACGTCTTAAAGGCGGGCTATTTTGCCAAGCTGTAACATAGTTGCTAAGGAGAGTGTCCTCAATTTTCATACTGTCCCTATGGATCAAAACACCTACAAACCCATTTCCCAGGTTTAAGCCCTAAATTTAATCACAAAACAAGCTCGAGGACTGTTTACTGACCCCAGTGTGTGCATGTGTGGACGAAATTGCGTGTTGCCTGGCCAGTGCAGCGCAGGCTGTAGGGGGACCCAAAAACTCAACAATCCCTACGGGGGATAGTGCTACACCTACATGCCACAAAGGTGTGGGAAGATGTTCCTTATCTGTACGACCTATACAGTGTGTCTAGTAACACTGCGATTTTCTTCCACCTGATGTGTGCGACCCAGGCCGTCACTGTGTACCCAGCTCTATTTTGTTTTTGTGACCAGGTTGCAACACGGTTTCTTAATACAATTTAAAGTTGCACATGAGTGTGCTCACTAGACCGTGTGGGACTGGGCATATTGTCTCAGTAGGCCTGAGAGTGGAGCTCAACACCAAATGAAGCAGGCACAAATTGTAGGCTGGCAAGCCTGGTAGGGGCAGGCGATGAGGGGAGTGAGGATAGGGAGTACAAGCGGCGGGCTGGGAGATGATGTTATTGGTTCATTTGAAGGCGTTACTGTTCAGGCGGGCATTTAGAAAGTTTAGTGTGGCTGTCAGACTGCTTGTTACAGAGGTGGTGCCACGGCACGGTGACAGCTATGTCTGATGAAGTATGTGAATCCCCACCGGCCCAGTACTGGCCTGCGCACAAGAATGTATGGATGAGGTTAGACGGGATAGGGTGCTGAAGAGTGACATTGAAGTACAGGAATCCCAGTGTCGATCTCAGGATCGGCGACCACTAAATCCCTCACATTTGTATATTCAGCACTAGATCCCTGTTATGTTGAAGGATTTTAGGAGGCCCAGGAGGGTGTATCTATTGTTTTGCTATGGAGTCAGTATAACCTGGAGTTATGGCACACCTCCTAATTGAGTAGATTGTTATCCGTTGTGAAAACTGAAGTTATTTCCACACCCTTTTTTTAGAACACACAGGATGGTACCAATGCACATCGAGTGAGCTAAAGATCTCCACACCCATATCTCCGTTAACCAGCGTACTGCTTACATAACAATTGTGCACCCTTGCTGGACAAGCAATTTATCTTGCTATAGCGCGGCGCTGCGCTACGTCCACTTGGTCAATTGAATACGTTCCGTGTCATGCTGTACATACAATTACATTAGTTTTCCAGAAATACACCTTTACTGTTGGTGGCATTTGATCAGCTGACTTTGTTGCCATTGTGAGAAAGTGAGCTGTTAGGTAGACAAGAGATTGAGCAACAATTGCTTCGACCACGCTAATAGAACAATCTCTCCATCTCTGCCATTAGTCCACAACTCTACAGCACAGAATAAAATGTTCCCTTGATAAGTGGTTCCTAAGAGGCAACACACGCATTCCTGCTCCAAATTAGTTTTTTGCTTCTTCTTTGCTAAAATAAAAATACTAGATAAGTGTATTTTAATTGGTTCTTCCGGAATGGTGGAGCAGTCCCCTGAAAGGCAGACTATCACCCTCCCCTCCTTATTGGTTAGATTTTGGTTTTTCAATCCACGTAATAGATCGGTGGGCAGTCTGTCACTTAATTCAGAAGACTTACGCTGACATCCGAAGCAGATCACTATACATACTGTCAGTTGCCTAAAAAGCTTGAACTGTACCCTATCTCCGTCTGGGCACTACACGGGCCGCTCTCACTGAGGCACCATCACTCCATGGTGCGTCAAACAGTGTGCGGAAGGCAGTATATTCTTGACATTGGGCATGCTGCCTCAAGGCCCATCGTCTTCCTAATCATAGTTGTAGAGCCTGCTAAGCCTTCTATGGCTATGCTGCCATATAAAGCCCACTTATCCTAGCCAGCCTGGATGTCCGTGGGGGGAGGGGGGGGGGAGGGCGGGGTTGTTTACTGACGCAAAGGATTCCCTGGCTGTTAGGGGGGCCGTTACAGTCACGGAGTCCTGGGGGGGGGGTCCCATGGCGGATCCAGTGATTCACATCCCCAGCAGCACAGTGCAGGTCGTTGTTAAGCGGCGGACGAGAGCGTGTAGGCGGAAATGCAATTCCCACGTATACTGTTGCTATACGCATGATTTGCAGCACGGTCATCACAATTCCACCCTGTAGAGCCAGTACATCTGGGGTTAGGGTGGCGTGCAAGCAGTTAAAAGCGCAGTAGAGAGTTATATAAAGGGAATGAGAAAAATAAAAAGGGTGGTTTTTAGGATTTAGGTGCTGTCTAGATTGGTTGTAGGGTGAGACATTTCTAATTCCCACTCTACTAGTGCCAACAGGTCCAATCGGGGGCGTATTACATTACTAAAATGCCCCTGGAATTCAAAGCGGCTCTTATTGAAGACAGCCCCTTTTTTATATGGCACCTCTAATCTGAACAATATAATATTTGCCATGCTTAATCGAGGAGTGCATCACTGCCCCCTTACTAATTGCTTTGAACTTTAAAATTACACTCTTTCGAGTTTTATAAATATGCATTGCAACTAATGGTCACTGACCTTCCACCTTAAATGGGGTCAGTTTGTCTATAATGACAGATAACACTAACCTTTCGTCTTATATATCGCTCGTAGCTACCTGTCTAGAGCAGTGCAAACCTTGTCTTCGAAACTCCGGACCGGCACATTAACGGACTACCTAGTGCAGTTAGCCATCCAGAGCGGAGTAAATGAGTCTTAACCCAACCAAACAACCCGAAGCATCAGGAACAGGACAGGGGGGGGCGTGGGGATCAGGAGTGGGGGCTAGCATAAAGAAACCCCACCCAGGTACATCGAGTGGAGCGACAGCGGGATCTATGAGCGCGAGATTCCCATGACAGGGGGGGGGCAACGGGACCCCCAAGTAGGTCTCATTGGGACATGGTGAGAGAACTGACCTCCCCGCCCTGACAACCACCCCCCCCACACGGCGTGACCTTTAGAGCACACCTCACCGATGGGGGGCAACGTGGTGGGTGGTCCCGACTCAACGCCAAAATCAGCAGGTACCACCCGTGCGATGGAGGAGAAAAACACCCTACCAATACCGACCCAACGAGCTAAAGCAGCTACTTGGAGAACAGGTTACACGACTCTCCACATAGGACGGGAGCAAGGGATAGAAGTTCCTAAGTGCAGACCAAGAAACACTAACGACGCACAGTTCGACACGACAGTGCAACGCACCACAAAGTCGCCGTCGTACTACCCTGGGAGAGACTTTGGACTCCAGCCGACCAAAAGAACATGTAGAAGACAGCGCGGATGAGGGGGGTACCAAGCAAACCCCCGTTTTACCCCTAGTGGAAGACCCCCGCGCTACTATCCACACAGGTGGGGCAAGAGAAGCAGGTATGGAGCTGGTGTGGCAGGGGGGGGGGTGGGGAGTGGTGGGGGGGTGTCGTAGGGGGCATAGCTGTTTTTGACAGGGAAATGGCAGTGTGACAGTCTAGCGGCCACAACTCACGGGACAGGGGCAAGAGGGACACGTCAAAAACACCAGACGCTATGTGTGTGCGGTGGGGACAGGCTGTCTGTCAATGGGGATCCAAAAAGATATGACAGTTCTAAAAACTCGGTACTGTCGTACAGGGCCTAAGCTACGTGGTCCATAGGATTCACTCCATAAACCGGGTGCACAGGAGGGGGGGGTTATGGGGGGGGGGGTGGGGGGTGTGGGGGGGGGGGGGGGGGGGGGGGGGGGGGGGGGGGGGGGGGGGGGGGGGGGTGGGGGGGGGGGGGGGGGGGGGGGGGGTTGGGGGGGGGGTTGGGGGGTATTTTGGGGGGGGGGGGGGGGGGGGGGGGGGGGGGGGGGGTGGGGGGTGGGGGGGTGGGGGTTGGGGGGTGGTTAGGGGGTGGGTGGGGGGGTGGGGGGGGTTGGGGGTGGGGGGGGGGGGGGGGTTTTGGGGGTGGGGGGTTTTTGGGGGTGGGTGGGGGTTGGGGGGGGGGGGGGGGGGGGGTGGGGGGAGGGTTTTGGGTATGGGTGGGGGGGGGGGGGGTGTGGGATGGGGGGGGGGGGGTGGGGGTGGGTGGTGGGGGTTGTTTTGGGGGGGGGGGGGGGGGTGGTGGTTTGGGGGGGGGTTTGGGGGGTAATGGGGGGGGGTGATGGGGGGGGTGGGGGTTTGGGTGGGGGGGGGGGGGGGGGGGGGGGGGGGGGGTGGAGTGGGGGGGGGGTGGGGGGGGTGGGGGGGGGGGGGTGGGGGGGGTGTGGGGGGTGTGGGGTGGGTTGGTTGGGTGGGGGGGGGAGGGTGTGGTAGGGGTGGGGGTGGGTGGGGTGGGGTGGATGGGGGGGTGGGGGGGGGGGCTTATGGGGGTGTTAGGGTGACGTGTGGAGGGTGGGTTTTGTGGGGTGGGGCGGGTTATGGGGGTTTGTTTGTCTACGGCATGTGAGGGGACCTGTACCCCCTCACATGGTTTCCCTGCGCGGACAGCAATGGGACAGTTAGTTGTTTCGCCTGGGGAGGTGTACAGGGACTCCATGTGATTACGTCTGGGCCTGCAGCAAGGATAAGTGTCCTAGTTTGGCCTCGAAGGGCAGATAGGGCTGGGGCTGGTGGCTAAAATGTCGTGTGTCGGGAGCTTTACATCGTTGGGGTTAAGATCGGGTCTGACGTTATGCGGGGCGGTGTGGGGCGGGTGGCGAAGCGGGGTGGTAGGGAAGGGTAGCTGGGGAGAAATGGTGTTGACTAGGGTGGTGTGGGAGGGTCGGGGCGAGGTGGAGCAGGTGCGAGGGGGTGGGTGTGTTGTCGGAGGAGGGGGGGTGTGGGGGTTGGTGGGAGGTAGGTGGAGTTAGGTGGTGGGGGGGGTGGTGGGTTGAGGGAGGTCGTGTTAGCGGCCGGGGGGGTGGGGGCGTGTGGGTGGAGCCAACGGAGGAGTGAGGTTTCAGGGAACGTGAGTTACTGGTGGTCTTGCGTGTCGGGAGAGGGGGGGAGGTGTAACTGGGCGAGGGGGCGGGTGGCTATTTGATAGTTGTTTAATCCCCTGGGGGGACAGGGGTTCTGAGGGTGAGGCTAGGGAGGCGTGGGGGGCAGGGTGAGGGTCAGGGGAGGGGTTGGGGGCGTTAGGAGTGGGGTGGGCACCACGGGGGGCCTAAGATCTCCCGCCCGGTGGGGTTGGAGGTGCTGAGTGGGGTGTTGTGGGGTGGTGGGGTGAATTGGAGTGGGAATGAGGTGCAGGGGGGTGGGACGGGGGGGGAAGAAGCGAGTACTTTTGGGTCAGGGGTGGGGGGCGGGGGTAGAGGGGGTTGGGTGGGGGGTGAGGTGGGGCACGAGTGGGTGGTGGTGATGGGGAGGGATTCTCAGGGGGGGAGGGAGGGGGGTGTAGGGGGCGGCTAGGTGGTGCGAACCGGGGGCTTGGTACGGGATTGTTGCATTTTTTGGTAGGGGATTGTGGGTTGGGTCAGTGTTATGGGGGGTCTTGGAGTGGTGAAGGCGGGAGTGGCACGGTAGGTGGGGCGCGAGGTGGCTTTGGAGGGGATGGGGGATGGGTGGAGCTCCTGGGTGGGAGATGGGTGCCGGGGTGGTGGGCATGGTTGGGGAGGGGGGTGTGTGGGGACGGGGGTGGGGGGGTGGGAGGGAGGACGGGTGGGGTTGGGGGTGGGAGGGGTGGGTGGGGACAGGGTGGGATGTGTGTGGGAGGCGTGGGGAGGGCAGTTAGAGGGTGGCAGACGGCTTCCTGACGGTGTGGATTAGTACGGTAATCAGGGGGGATTTAGGAGGACTGGGTGGGTGCTTGTGGGGGGGAGGGGGGGGTGTGGGAGGTGAAGTGGGTTCACTCGGTTGTCTGAATGGCGGGCTGGGCGTGCATGGGAGTCCCCTATAGGATGGGGGGGTGCCACGCGGGTGGGGGAATGGGGGGGTGGCCCTGTATAGGGGGAGATGGGGTAGTCGGGGTGATTGAGGGGGGGAGTGGGGGCAAGGGGGGGGGGTGGGGGTCTGAGTGGGGTAAAGGGGCGGGGTAGGGGGGATCGGTAGGGGGGCTGACGGTGAGAGGGGTAAGTGTTGGTGAGGAAGATGGGGATTTGGAGAGGGGGAGACTTGCGAGTGGAGGATGAGTACGATAGGGCGGTTGGGTGGTGTAGCCGGTTTGGTCTCGGGGGGAAGGTCGGGGGAGGTTTAATGGGAGGGGGGGGGTGCAAAGGGTTGGTGGATGGTGGCAGGGGGGGTATGAGTGTGGTGGGCGTAGGCGCTGGTCGGGTAGGGGGGGGTACATTAGATTTGGGTCGGAGGGGGGGGTGGGGTGAGAGGCAGGGATGGGAGGAGGAGCGGGGGGCCTGGTGGGGATGCGGGGGGGGTCCCACACCCTCTGGGGGGGGGTGGGTTGCGATGAGTTAAACTTGGCAGTCTTTGTGTTGATTGGCGGGGGAGGGGTGGTGGTGGGGGGGGTTGGTTGAGGGGGATGTTCGAGAGGGGTAGTAGGTTGAGAGTGAGCGGGGTAGTGGGGAGGGGGGCGGTGGGGAGGCTGGTTTTTCGTTTCTTACTCTTTAATTTATTGTTTACCCCCCCCCCCAGGGTTCCCCCCCCCCCCCCACGACAACACAAAAATGGGGGGAAATGGTGATTAACAATTGAAAAAAGATGGGGGGGGGGTGGGGTGAAACCAACCCCCCCCCCCATCCAACTGGACCCCCTTCATGGGGGGCCCCCAACTATCCCCCACCCCAGGGGACAATATTACTGGGATTTGGAATGAATAAGTCATTTTTTATTTCTGTGTTATTTTTCTAATGGTGGGGTTGGAGGGCTTATTTTGGTTTTATCTTATATAGTTTTATGCTTCTAAGTTTTTTACAGGTGGGGTGAGGGGCGGGTCAAGCTGACGTGGGTAGGGGGGGGGGTGGGGGGTTTCAAAGCCAGGAGGAAGGAGGGGAAAGCAGTCAAAAAATGGGTGGGGGGGGGGGGATAGGCGGGGGGGGGGGTGGGGAGGGGGTTCTCGTGGAAGGGGGGAGTGGTGGGCAGTGGGCCTAATGCTTATACGGGGGGTATAGTCGGGGGGGGGGGGGGGGGGGGGAAAGTGTGGGAGGTATGGCCTTCATGGGAGGATAGTGCAGATTGGGGGGGGTGGGGGGTGCGGGGTGTGGGCGGGGGGGGGGGGGGGATCTGCCTGGGGGGGGCGTGCTGCAGGGATCTGAGGGGGGGTGGGGGGGGGGGGGGGGGATTCATAACTGGGGGGGTCTGGGGTGTGAGGGGGGGGGGGGGGGGGTGTGGGAGTGGAGGGGGGGACAGGTGGGGAGGAGCGGGGGGGGGGGGGGAGGGGGGTGTAGGGCTGGAGAGGGGGGTTTGTCAGTCCTTGGTGGGGTGGGAGGGGGGGGGGGGGGGGGGGGGGGGCGAGGTGTGGGGGTTGGGGGGGGGGGGGGGGGGTGGGGGGGGGATGGGGAGGGGATGGGGGGGGGGGGGGGGTAGCAGTGGGGGGGTGGGGGGTTGGGGGGGAGGGGGGTGGGGGACTGGGTCTGTAGGGTGGGGGGGGGGGGGGGTGGGGGGGGGAGGGGGGGGGGGTTTGGGTGGGGGGGGTAGCAGGTGAGGGGGGGCGAGGAGGGGGGGGGATAACTTGCGCTTACAGGGGGGGGGGGCCACATGGGGGGCAGTGAGGGAGGTTCTGTGTGGGTGACACGCGGGGGGTTGAAGTGGGGGGGGGGGGTGGGGGGGGGGGTGGGGGGGGGGGGTCATGGGGAGAGGTGGGGGGGGTGGGGTCCTCCTTAGGTCTAGGCCTGGGGGGAGGGGCAATGGGGATTTTAGTGTGGGGGGGTGTGTTGGAAATGCTGTGTAGGGGGCTAATGGGTGGGGGTGGGGGGGGGGCCCTGAGGGGGGGGGGGGGGGTATTGTGTTGGGGGGGGACTATGGGGGGGGGGGGGGGGGGGGGGGAGGGTTGCAGGGGGGGGGGGGGCCCGGGCAATAGGGGAGTTGTGGGGGGGGGGGGGTGGGGGGGGGGGGGGTCAAAAAAGCCTATGAAAAAGGTACAGGGGCATCTCTCATGGGGCCCCCTACTGGGGGGGCCCTGGGGGACGGAGGGGGGGAGTGGGGGGGTGGTCAGTGCGGGGGGGGGGGGGGACAGGTGGGATCGGGGGGGGGTGGGTGGGGTTAGTGTGAGGTTTCGGCGGGGGGTGAGTGGTGGGAGTGGTGGTTAGTGGGGGGGGGGGGGGGGTGTGATGGAGGGGTGGTGGATACAATGGGGGGGGGGGGTGGTATGGGGGGGGGGGGGAGTAGGGGTACAAACACATGGGGGGGGTGGGAACCCAGAGTGGGGGGTCTAGGGTTAGGGGGTGGATGTGGGGGGGGGGGGGGGGGGGGGGGGGGTGTGGGGTGGTGTGGGGGGTGGTGGTGGGGGGACCAGTGGGGAGAGGGTGGGGGGGGGTGCTGACGGGGTGGGAGTGGGCGGGGGGGGGCCAGGGGGGTGGGGCATGCCCCTGGGGGGGGTGTCGATAAGCTGTGGGGGGATGGGGTTTGAGTTGTGGGGTGGAGGACACAGGAGCCCATGATTGGGGGGGGGGGGGGGGGGGGGGGGGGGGGTGGATGAGTGTGGCAGTCTGCCCTGCACCACCTTACCATATGAAAGATAGCTTGTAAGGAATCAATACATCCTATAGTTTATCAGGGATGAAACTTGAATTTCTAAATATGTAGCCATTTTACACAGAATTTCACACAACAGCCTCAATTAAAATACATTGGATCCGGTTTACCCCTATTGAGATAAGGAGGAGGACAGGGTGTTAAGGTTCTGCCAGCATGATCGTTGGATGAAAACCGAAATGCAATCGCAGCAAACCTCACTTCATGCGAAGCGTGTCATTCAAACGAAGCTCCTTTTCTTTGATGGATGTGGCTTTGCAATGACTGTAGCGCAATTTATCACAAGACATGTGCGCATGTATTGAAAATGCATGGCGTCTCAAACATGCGTGGTGCATTTTGCCACAAAATTGCAGGAAGAATTTGAGATTACAGACAGAGTACAGCAAATCTGGTCTGAGACCCGCAAAATTGCCTCCACCCCTCCTGCATTGCCATTCGACAAACACCTTTGAGGCTGATTCATAAGTGAAGCTTGACTAGGCTGTGAGCACTTTCTGGAAGATCCAGGATTGACAAAAGGAAGCAAAGCCTGACCCACCTCCATCCCTCCACAAGTCCCTCTTGCAGTTGCTTCTATTGGAAAAGGTGGTTCACAGCAAAGACATAGCTGCAGTTATGAATCAACCATCTCTTGCATAGCTGATGTCAGATCAGTGCAGCAGAGGGGAGAAGGGCAGATCTGACTCATGATTAGGGTTAGAACGCACTTGGGACAAAATACTACCTGCACTTTGTCCCATGAAGGCATACCTCCCAACTTTCTCAGGATGGAAAGAAGGACAAGCTAATTAGCACAAAAGTATATAGGCACTAGGACATGCCACCACACCCCCTTAAGGAGAACTACATTTTTAAAATTTGTGGCTTAAACCCATAAGTCATTTTTTGACTGCTTCTATACCTTCATATTGGCTTTGGAAACATCAAATTGCAGCAATTTTAGAAATTAGCTGAAAGGTTTAGCACTGTCACATACATTTTTATAGATAAACTTTATAGATCAGACCAAAAATGAGGACCAAATGAGGAGGAAAGAGGGGCCCGAGGAGCTTTGTTCCAAATGAGGAAACAGTCCCTTGGAAATCCAGGGATAGTTGGGAGCTTGTGCATGAAAAAGGGGGGTAGGGACGTGGGTGGGAGTCTGAGAACAAAAATTATAATAATAGATACTTATTTCAATTTTAATGCAGCATTTCCAGCATCATACTGTTTCGTAACTTTTAATATCTCATACATTAAAGAAGTTGAGTAACAAAAAACATTGGCTCTGGCTATGGGACTTTCTTCTGATCTTGTTGGGAATATTAATTTTCAGTGAACAAATAAAATAGAGTTGTCGCAAGAAAATTTCACGCTAGAATGTAATGTTTAATCATTAACACATGCCCTCAGAGGTATCACCCCCCTTCCTGACAGGCATTTTTTTGCGATTACAGCCCTGCGTGGTCATGCTAAACTGCACCCAACTTAAATGTTACATCCTTTCTTCCCGACTTGCGCTTTCTTTTGGTGGTATTTTTATCCCCTTGCATAAATTTTTGTGCACTATAAAAAAAAAGAGCCGACAATTTGAGAAAAAAACTATATTTTTGACTTTTTTGCTATTAAACATAGATACAGTAAAAAAAATTACAAATCAATTTTCTTCATAAATTTAGGCCAAAAAGTATTTTGCAATGTCTTTGCTAAAAAAAAATCAAAATACGTGTCAATTAATTGCTTACATGAAAGTATTTATAGCGTTTACAAATAGCATTATATATACTGGGATTTTATTTTTTTAATTTTTATTGTAATGGACAGCTGATCAATTTTAAATAGTGGGACTGCAGGATTGCAGCGGGCATTCTGACACTGGGGTGAACTGACGTGGTGTCAATGCTATTCCCAGTGACCGACAATACAGTTGATCAGTGCTAATTAAAAGAACTGACACTGTACTTAGCATGGGGCAGGACGTAAGGGGGTTAACATGTGGGGCAATCAAAGGTTAACTGTGTGCTGTCTGTTTTTTGCTGTTTTACAAGGGGCTGTGTTAGTGCTTTAACTTTAAACACACTGCTTTGTTATGGCTCTGCAATGCGAGCCATACAAGCTCTGTGTGCAGGAGTGACGTTCCTTCCTTTGTCAGTTAATGCTCGTGATCACAGGGTGTCCAGGAGAAATTCACGGCCCGAAGACCAGATGATTGACGGCCAGGCATGTGCCCCTACCAAAAAATGCAAATCACGTATAAATACGTGATTTTGCGCAACCCCTGCCGCCCTGTAGAGTATATTGCTAATGGGGGGGTGGAGGAACTGTAACCACTGTGTGCTATTTCATGTAATGCAAATTATCATCATTCAAACAATCAAGTACACTGAATTATGATTCTTTGAATGGTCTCTGCACTGTTCTAAATTTTTAAATACAATAAAATAAAACTAACGTCGAGGGAAGGTTAAGGAATTATTCCCCCTGTGGTGTCTCGTGTGGGCGTTACTACCCGCCAAAGTGTGACCCTTTCACGGGACTGGGGCTCACTACTGAAAAGCAGACGTCTGTCATTGAGGGGATTAAAACAGGAGGTGCGGGTGGGATGTACACCTCAGTTAGTGAGTGGAGTAACTCCCACTTTTGTTGAGAAAATATATTATCCGTTGGGTGATCATCGTATTTGCAGTGGATTCAACAAACTATGTTGAGATTCTACCTTATGTTATTCTAAAGAATAGCTGTTTATTGGTCTGTGTCTATGTGCTGCGTGAATCTGTATGGAGTGACTTCATAATTTATCAATCGCTGCTTGGTACTGCAGGGCTCTAATGTGGAAAACTGTAGGGTATGATTCTTTCAGACATGATTTCACTTTGTGATTTATCTCACCGAAAATGACATATTAGTTGCAGGGCAGGGTGGGTATCTGGCATCGAGGCAAACGAGGAGTTGCCTTGGGCAGCAGGTTTCCAGGGGGTGGTGCCATCTCAGGCAGAGGAAAAACTCTGTGTGTGTCAGCGACAGGGAAGCCATGGGTGGGGGTACAAGCCAAGCCAAGCCGGACACACAAAGTAGGGTACCTGGGCCATGGGACCGGCTGCTGGGGAGGGCGGAGTGGTAGGCGGATCCCGATGTTGACTGGGGAAACTTGAGGGCTGGGGGGCCAGCTGGCAGTGTGCGCGGGGAAGGTGCGGATGGTCAGAAGGTGCCATGTGAGGACCTGTGGAGAAGGAAGAAGAAAGCGGATGAGGGTCAGGGGGGAAGAAAGGGCCCCCACTCTTTGCGCTGCCACCGGAGTTCCTATGGGCGATGGACACAGGCCCCTCTGGAGAGATCATAAGACACCATCTGGAGGAGCCATGGCTGGAAAGGTAAGAGGTTGGAGAAACTGGTCTTCCCATCTGTTCTCTGTCCCCTCTGACACACTGCCCCCACCTATCCACTTCCCGCCCCTGTCCGTTGTCCCTATCTGTTCAACCTGCCACCTGTCACGCTGTCCCCACGCCACCTGTCCACACCTGTTACGCTGCCCCACCTTTCCTACTGCCCCAACACCTTGTTCACTTCCCCCTATCCGCTTGGTCCCCTACATGTTACCCTACTCCTCATCTCTCTCCACTGCCCTCACCTGTTTTTTTTTCTCTTTGTTGCCTTTCCTGTCCCAGGTCCCCTCACCTGTCCTGCTGACACTTCTCCGTCGTTTGCTCCCTCCTAATCCACCTGCACCCCTCCTATCCCATTGCCCCCTCTGTCATGCCCCATTACACTGCCCTCCTACTGTCCCCCTGCACTCATCCACCCACACGTTGCCCCATCTGCTGACCATCCTGTCACGGCTGTCTCCCTCTTGTCCTGATACTCCCACCTGTCCAATGGCTTACTCTGTACGATGCCCCCCCTGTTCATGCTTACCCCCGCCAGTCCCGCGCCCCCCCTCCTGTCCTGTTGCCCCCACCATTTTACGGGCCCCACTCCTGACCCACAGCCCCCCCATTTCTTTGCCTGATTAGGTATTTTTTCTTTTTACTCATTTACTAAGCTCTGGGAACTGCACTTGCAGAGTGCAAATGCAACTTTACAAGTGCACTGGTCAATTGCCTCCGTTTATCCACCCCAGTATGTCACATTGGCCAAACATGACCCTTTCAAGTCAAACAGGACACTATGCAATGCATGTTTGTGGCCTCGAGATAGATCAGTCAATTAAGAGTTAAAGCAGGAAGTGAGGGGGCAACATGACTCTCGATGCATGTCAAACACCCTCATGACACAAAAGCTATCAACCACAAATTGCTTTTCAGAAGAGCAGCAGCCCTTAGAACAAGCCCCAGAGTTGGACTTTTGACACTAAAGAGTGAATTATAATATTTTCACCCTACAACCAATCATAAAAGCACCTAAATCCTAAACCACCCTTATTATTCTCATTCCTTATATAACTCTCTACCTGCGCTTTATAACTGCTTGCACGCCACCTATAGCGATGTACTGCTACAGGGTGGATGACGTGCAAATCATGTATATACATTAACGTGAATTGCATTTCTGCTTGTTTGACGCCGCCAGATGCCGCCTAACCGCGCTGCAGTTGGCTGATGGGATGTGAATCACATGGATCGGCCAGGGATTCCTGGCTAGGACTCGTGATTGTCGGCTAAGTGACAGGCGGGAACACCTTTTGTGTAAACAACAAGGTCTTTCTCCTGTCAGCATGGACATGTGCTATGTATCTCTTGCCAGCAGAGAGATATCAAAGCAGCCTGTTCTCAAGTAAGAACAGCATCAGCAACAATGTAAAACAACACCACAGCACACTGAAACCCGTTTGAACGCTCAGATGTAACCCCTTCTGCCCCAGTGTCATTAGTTACTGTAATCTGTGCTTTTTATTAGCATGAAGTTGTATTAGTGTCACTGGGTATGTCAGCGCAGTCGTTTCCCACCAGTGCAGAGATGCCCACGCATTTCTAGTAAAACAAACATTTAACCTACAAATTCACTATATATACTGGCCATTGCTAGACGCTCTAACATTCACGTAAAACCAAGTTAATATACACTTATTGGGATTTTTTATATTAGCAAAGACGTAGCAGAATACATTTTGGGCCTAAATTTAGAAGAAATTTTAGTTTTAAATTTTTCACTGGATATGTGTTTATAGGGAAAAAGTCAAAAAATATTGTTTTTTTTTCAAAATTGTTGGTTCTTTGTTTGTGCTGTAGCGGCAAAAAATTAAAACAACAAACAGAGGTGATCAAATGCCACCAAAGAAAGCTCTATTTTGGGGAAAATAAATGTAATTTATGTACTGCATTGCAATGACCGCACAAGACTAAACAGTTAAAGTAGCGCAGCGCCAATATCGCAAAAAATGGCTGGTCAGGTAGGGGGGTAAAATTGTCTGGAGGCCAAGTGGTTATCGGAATTGCATATGTCTATCTTTGCTCACTTTTTTGTAAAATCCTGTTTTTTAAAATTATGGGGTTTTTTGGGTGGGCACTCCCTACAGTTTTCACATACTGAAAACAATCTACCACAAATTAGGAGTTTGCCATATGTGGTTATACTACTCCTTAGAAAAGTTTCTTTATAATGGTCATGGCGTTGTAAAGAAAAAGTCAAACAAAGGGAATCTAGTGTGAATTTACAAATGTGAGGGATTACTGTTCACGGATTTCCTAGATCAACAGCTGGGGATTTTGTAACTTCCTCGTCTCATAGAGAAATGACTAACCTCTTGCAGAGAAGTCTTTGCGCAAGCAGTATGGAAATGTGGTTATATTCTTCATCAGAGTGCTGTCACCGTTTTTATGGTAGCAACTTAAAAGCAGTCTGTCATTGCTCACTAAACTTTTCTAAATGGCTTTGTCTGAACTGTATATCATCTTACAGACTGATAAGAACATCATCTTCCAGCTGGCCCCTTGGTGGCAAATATTTCTCTGCTTTTGCTTTACCAGACTTTGTACAAATAATTTGGAGTTTTTCCACTTACAGAACTGAAATTGCCTGTAAATGGGAATATGAAAAAAATTGATGTGCACTTTAATTTGTTTTTTGTTTTTTTTGTTTTTTGTTTAAGGAAGCTTGGTTAATTACAGCATACTATTCTGGTGGCTGAACTGCATTTCTTGTCACATAATTCATACAATAAGGCATTTCCAGCACATTTTCTGTATGTGTAACACTACTCCCTTTAGAGGTCGCTGACGTTTTGGGTCCCTAAAGTCTGCATGGGGGCCAGGCAGCACGCGATTTTCTTCAAACACTTCACACACTGGGGTCAGTAAACATCCTCGAGCTTGGTTTTGGATTATATTTAGGGGCTTAAAACTTGGAATGGGTTGAGGGGTGTATGGGAGGCCCAAGGAATGTAGAAAAATTGAGGACAAAATCTTAGCACTATTTACAGATGTGGACAAAAATAGCCTCTCCTTTAAGAGCGTTCAGATCTCTGGTGTACATTCCTCAGACCCAGATGAATCCTCCTCTTTACCTCAGCTTGCTGGGGGTATTCCTGGCAAGGGGGAGGCCGTGAAGCTGCCAATCTAATGCAAGCAGTCCTGGATGAGAAGCTGTTGGGTTTCACATGACTGCCCTATCCTCACTAGCCCACGTTTTCCTCTCCTGATTAAGCTTAAATGGGTTGGTGTGGCTGCCTTCAGGTCCTTTCGCTGGGCTGGATCTTCCCTGCTGCTCTGGATGTCCTCTGCTTGGCAGAAGGTGGCTGAGTGGACATCCTTCTTCTCCTTCACCAGCTTGTAGGAAGTCCCCTTCCTGGGCTCCCTCCCAGGCTTCACACTCCAGTACTCACTCATTCTTCACCGAACACAGGCTCTGCGATACTTAAAGGTTGCCTGGGCCACCATCGCCCAGCTTCTGCAAGGGGATCTGAGCTTCCTCCCCGCCTCCATCCCTCTCTAGAAAGCTCCTCATGTTTCCAGGGAGGTGGCAGGGCCCAGAAAGCTCCAACCTTCGAACCTCCCTAGCTTGTCCTCAGTCGTGAACTCTAGTCACTACCAGGCTGAATCATCAAGGCTGCTACTCGGCCTCTGACTAGAAAAAATAACACAGATGCTATCTACTAACCTGTAGAGTGTTAATGTTTTTTGAAGCCTTGTCTAATTCAAGAAAACCTTAATTTTCATTTTAACCATGTGACCTCTGGAAGGTTTTATCCATATCATGACCAGGCTTTTTTTTTCTGCTATTCAGCACTGCATATTTAACATTGCAGATCACTTGGTCATGCCGCACTGTATCAAACAAATTAATTTTTTTCAACAAATAGATCTTTCTTTTGCTGATATTTAATCACCACTGGGGTTCTTATTTTTGTATTAAAAAAAAATTAGATGTTTATTGAAAAAAACATGTTTTTCTTACTATCTGTTAATAATAGTAATAGTTTCTTATTAAATTAAGGCCAAATTGTATTCTGCTACATTCTTTGGTAAAAATCATTAGACAAATTAGTGTATATTAATTAGTATGTTTAGAAAAGTTATAGAGTCTACAAACTATGGTACTGTGCAGCACCCTCTAGTGTACATAGGTTAAATTTAGTTTCACCCCACCAAGTAGTAAAGTGGAGCATGTTGTGGGGTTCAAGCATTTGGTCATGACTGGAGGGTCATGAAGGTCAAGCTTCTTTTCACTACCCTAGTTCTGGAAGTGAGTATCCAGTAAACTTCTAGAAAGTATGTGGGCGAGGTACAGGAACAAAAGATCTGAATATTCATGGGAGGTTGACAACATTTCCAGGCTGGAGATCTGGCATGGTGTAAGATGTGTCCATAATTATTGAAGAGCCTTGGCCAGCAGGTGTTTGTTGCTGGTTGGAGGATGGAAGAGTGCTGAGTCGAAGGTTTGTGAGGCTGGAGGGGACCTGGAGCTAGGGCTCTGCCTCCAGGCAGAGCGGAGAAGCAATTTGATCAGAGGGTATCTTCACATCTCTTCAGTCTCATTAGTGGGACACCTGTATTGACAAGGAAGGACTTGTACAGCGAGAGGCTCTGTACAGCAGTCTTTACTGAGCAGTAGGATTTCAAGGGACAGGTGTGAGTACTTTTACTTTCACCACCAAAGCCTATAGGGAGAGGCAGTGAGTCTGGAGCAATACCCCAACCTAACTATCCTTTTCGGGGAGGGACAGCTACTGACCAACCTTCATTCTGCTTTGGATAAATCTTGACTATGTTGCTAGTGTGTAATCTGTAGGAAGTGCTTTGCCAGTATGTTTGAAAGTAATTTCTTCTGGAAACACAGTCTGGAGTTTGTGTTAAAAGACAGTGTAGTCTCAATAGTGCTCAAAGTTTTCTACACTTTTCACCCAAAGGCCTACAAAAATGAGATTGCGCGAGTGTAAAATTCAGTGTAGAGGGGACAGCATCTATTATCCTCTCCTTGCTTTGGCAATTCTCAGTTGAAGCCAGGTAGAGCTCCTGCATAGAGTTGGGGACTTTGCTATTTCTACAAAGGGGACATAGAGCTCCTAAAAAAAACTGGGATTATTTGCTACTGATCCATTAAGGACAAACATTATCAGAGGGAGTATTGTTTAGGATCTTATTTTGCTACAATTTGTACATAGAGAAGTTGTTGTTGATTTCATTTGGGAATCCCATAATCCCTTATCCCTATCCAAGGTATATTTCCCCCCAAAAAAATATAAAAATAAGCCAATGGCTGTTTTTTTTTGCCTACTGAAAATGGTGTGGCTGCCTGTTGCAGCCAAAGGGAGACCCAAAGATCCAGCGGCTCCTTAGGGGGTAGCGAAAAAGTTATACCTTATAGAGCTGCTCCAAGCTATTGGAGGGAAGGAAAAGGATCACCCTCACCAGCAACGTGAGAAGCGGGGGGAGCATAAGTGATTCCAGTATCAGCCAATACAAGTGAAAGGATGGATGCTTCTCAATCGCCCAGGAGTCCAATGGTTGAAGATGGCCTCAGTCACCTTACTGGCCCGCCCCTTGATGCATTTTTCCCTGCCCACAGGAGCTGGTAACAGAGGGTGCGGGTAGCGCTATAGTATACAGTTATATTTGAAAATTGATCAATCATGATGTTACTGATAGCTAATCTAATTTCTTGAGGGCCCTAAAATGCAGTACAATTACACCAATGACCCATTTTTGAGCCAGTAGGCAGTAAGTAAGTTGTAATATTTGGTCACAATTTTTGGAAAAGGAGAAGAATGAAATTAAAATTTGTTTTTCGACAAACTTTTTTTACATACTGTCACCAGTGCAGTACAACTCATCAGTATGACTGGTGTGGTGATGAATCTGTGACAGTTTGGAGAAAATAAGATAAAACACAAAAACGTTTATTCAATTTTTTTTTTTTTACAATTTTTTCTTCTATAATTCTATTTTACTTACCTATTCATCAGAGCAGTTCGGTTGTCCACTTTAGTAACACTGAATACTCTGGAGGGTGATCAGGGATTTTTTTTTCACACCGTGATTTGCTTGTTACAGAGATGATCATCTGTAACAAAACAATCATTTAACACTGTCATGAATGATTTTCATTCATAAAGGTATTGTGTATTATGGTGATGACTGTGATTGGCCCACAGCTTACACATGAAGTAAGGCTGCTGTGATTGGGCTGGGTAACATGTGTCACTGGTGACAATCACCACCACAGTAGTACACAATGATGTCATGAATGAAATTCCATTCATGACTCTGTTTAATAGGTGACATGTAATCGCACAGCAATCACATGGTCTATCTGGGCCATCACAGCGGTCCTGGATACCAAGTTGTAATCGGCTTGTGCCTGGTGGAATGTCATGAGGTGCCTCAAGTACTGGTAAGTATGATGCCTGAGGAAAGATGCTGAGCCAGCGGTATTAAAATTACTGTTGGTAAGTGGTGAATAATATTGTGCACAATAAATTCAAGTAGCTCTTATTTACGCGTTTTACTGTAAGGCGTTTTTGTTGCAGGCAATTTCTAAAGATAAACCAGCAGTGGATAAGTAAAGTGGAGGTAAATAGAATCTTCCGATGTTGGAGTAAAGTGTTGTAGTGTGTTACAAGTGTAATTATTGTATTACATCTTTGAGACAAATCTGTGACAAATACTTTTCTTTATGTTTCTATGGAACTGACTTTTGATGGAATTTCATTAATCTCCTAACTTCTCCACCATAGATTCTCTCTGTCTTGTAAAAATCCACCTCTTGCAGATGAGATGCTTGCAACAGTATTGTATGAGTTGTGACAGATTCATATTACACCTTTTCGACAAGCATATTCAATCTGTTGCAAAGTTTCCGCCATTGTCGAAGTACCGCAACACAGATTGCTATGACCGTTTTTACTGAATTCCAGGGATTTGTTGCTCTCAAGACAATTTATTTCCACAGGATCAGAGTATTTGTGGAACTATCGGCAAAAAACAAATATTGTTTCAAAACCATCCGGAAAAAAAAAACATATATTGCAGATTTATTGCAAAATGTTATTTTGATATAGAGTTTTATCATTGTGATTAGAGATTTTTGGGCAAATTTCACTAAAGGTTGACCGCATTGCAATAATCACTGTCACGTGAATCATTTGCATAATTTTATCTCATGTGGTAACAAAATGTCCAATTCACAAAAAAAGATAACGTTTCTGTGGTACTTAACGGCAAAAATTAAAAATAGGGATGCGAGGTGTCGGTTTAAAAAATGCAAACAAAAATGCAGTTCTACTGTTAAGTCCAATTTTTTTCAGATGCAGCGAAGGGGTCCCACACAAACCCCTAGGAGTCTGGTATGAATTCATTTAAGGAAAACCCCATGCCAATTGTTTTTTTTATTAAATGTTGTGGGGTCGCCCCAGATCCATATCCATGGGCAACACAGTGGTTAAATGGTTAGCACTTCCTCATGGCAGTACTTGGTCAGTTGGTTCGAATTCAAAAACGGAATCACTGCCTGGAGTTTGCATGTTCTCCCTGTGCCTGCGTAGGGTTTCATCGGGGTACTCCAGTTTCCTTCCACACTCCATAGCACGTGCTGGTTAGGTTAAATTGGATCCTGTCTAAATTGGCGCTAGTATGTGTATGTATGAATGGGTGTTAGGGCTTAGACTTGTTTATGCCCTTGAGGGTAGGGACTGATGTGAATGTACAATATATAGTGTAAAGCGATGCATAACCTGGACAGCGCTATTACTCCTGAAATAAATAAATAAATAGCAGACCAATAATCCCTTATGATTGTTCGAGGGAACACACACACCATTTTTTTTTTATTTTGTTCTGGTTATCCCTATCCCTATCAAGACCTAAGGCCTTTTTTTTTTTGTGAGTGTGGGGGTATTCCTTAAAATCCATACAAGACCCCAAGGGCTTAGTATGGATAAGGGGAGCCCCCACAACTTGTTTTTTTATCATTTGTAACTTGTGGCATGTTTATGTTTTCATTCAGCGGTCCGTGGGAACTCACGCTGACCAAGCTGATGTGTTATCGTTGTTAACCACTTTCCAGCTGCCCTATAGCAGAAATACTGCTACTGGACAGCCAGGGTGCGCAATAATCACGTGTACATATACTTGATTTTGCATTTATGGGTAGGGGGCGGCGCAACGCCTATCCCACGCCGCTATTCACGGCCTCGGCTGTCATTCACTGGGTCCTGTATGAAACAATACCGTTCTCTCCCCTGTCAGCTCTTGCACAATGCTTTACAGTGGAAAAGCACTAACACAGACCACAGTAAAACAGACACAGTTAACCCCTTTGATCACCCCCACATGTTAACCCTTCCTGCCCAGTACATTAGTATAGTGTCAGTGCTTTTTATTAGCACTGTTCACTGTAATTGGTATTACTGGGGATGTCAATCCTCCCCCAGTGCCAGAATGCCCACCGCAGTCGCGCTATATAGCAGCTGATTGCGCATTTCTAGTAAAATTAAAAATAAAAAATCCTCTGTATCAAATTTGCAATTTGTAAACATTATTAACTTAACGTAAATCAATTATTTGTCACGTATGGGATTTTTTTTTAGCAATAGACGGACATGTTGCAGAACACATTTTGGAACTTAAAAAAAACACATTTTTTTTTATTTTTTTGGATTGAAATTTTATTTTTTTCATTTTTTTACTGGACATGTTTAATAGCAAAAGTCAAAAATGTTGTTTCTTTCTTCAAAATGTCGGTCTTGTTTCTTTATAAGCAAAATATAAAAATTCACAGGCGATCAAATACCAGCAAAAGAAAGCTTATCTGTGGGAAAAAAGGACGTAAATTCATTTCGGGTGCTGTGTTGCATGAACGCACAATTGTATAGTTAAAGTATGCAAAAAAAATGGCAGCTTGGTCAGGAAGGGAGGTTTATAATCCCATGGAGGGCAAGTGGTTAAGGACACCGCGTATGGCTTCCTTAACAATCAGCTAAGTACGATAAGATTTACCGTATGAAATATGAGGTTAATTACGGCAGTACTGATATTTTCCCGAAGACTTATTTACCGCAAAATTATTAGTGAATGGGAACATTTGCATAAAACTTTACCGCCTGCGTTATTTTTACGATATTTTTTAGTCGTTTATTTAAATTCTTAGTAAATTGGACTTAAGTCTGCCTTCTCTTAGTGAGGTAGAGTAAAAACAGCTCCGTTGCCTATTGGTTTTCCCATTTGGGATATTTCTTTGTTAGTAATATGGGTGCCAGACAGAACAGAAATTAGGAAAAGTCCTTTCTGCATGAGGAACGTCAGACACAAAACACGATGCATTAGAAAGACCCTGAACATGGGGGAATTCTAGTAGAAAGGGAGGGTTCAGGAAAATGTTCATGCTGTCTGTGTCTCTGTGTGAAAGATTTCCTCACTTCCCTGCTAAGAGTGTCAGAACAAGCCCGATAACGTGGAATCTCCTGCAGTGGGGAAACAGCCAGCATTTACTGTATACCCTGACAGAAGTTCCACTCACTTTATCCAAAATTATTTTTTTTTTAAATGTTTTGTTAGCGCCGTGTTTCACTGATTCCGTCACGTTGTTAGAAAGTTGTACAAAATATCCACAATTATTTTCAGCTGACAACCCGGAAGAGGTTCCTATTTTAAATGGAGTGTGCTTCCCTTTGACTGTGTTCTAAGTATGATTGCATGCATGAGGGTATATAAAAGATGACATTATATATGTAATGAAATGATCACATGTTTCAAAATTTCCTAGAAGAAAAAGCGCTTGCTCAAACATTGAAGTAAAAAGTGGTTTTGTAAGTTACTGTAATGGGCACCCATTCACAATGATCTTTTTATGAGCCCAGACTTTGGTATTGTATGTATTTTATTATAATATTTGGACTACTGAGTAGGCCCTATTTACAGTCATTCTGTTTTAAAGCGATTTATAATCACTCAGTGTTTAATCCTCTTACGACCGCCCACAGTATTGTACTGGGCAGGCTGGCGTCAGCTCAGTCGGTCTATGTACTGTACGCCTCGAGATCTTTTCTCCCTGGTTTTGGGGGTGCGCATGCACGTGACCACTGCCAGCTATGCTGTGATTGGAGTTTGGCTGCTGATTTCAAGCCAATGATGTTGACTGAAGTGAGTGATCAGCTGTCGTGTTGTCCAATTACACAAAACACTGAACTCTGTGTACAAGGAACAATGATCTGGCTGTTTATTCCCTCCTGCAAAGCAGGGGGATATAAACCAGCCATACAGTAAAGAAAATCAGCACTATTACACCAATTTACACATGTTGGCACAAAAAGACCCTTTTACTGTCCCTAGATTGGCCTGTTTTCCCCTTGCAAAGCAGGGGAATAAACAGCCATACAGTAAAGAAATAAAACGCACATATTTACACAAACTTACACAGTGTTAGGCACACAAAAACAATATTTTTATTTTCCCCTAGAGTGTTAGCCCCAGTGTCATTAGTCACAGGTCACAGTGTTCGTGTTAGAACTGATCACTGTATTAGTGTCGATTAGCAAGTTAGCGTACCTTCAGCCAATTCAGCCTGCTCCCAGATTGCCCGCCATAATATCACAGTCACCACTATTAGTCCACCATTCACGGACAATACTAGTATAGTGTTGTAGCTGTCTACATTACAGTATATATCACCATAATTGGTAAGGAGCTATACTGTCACTCAACCCAATTAATGTACACTTAATGAGATTTTTCTATTTTACCAATGACATGTAGGCACAGAATAATTTTGTCTAATTTATGAAGAAAATTGATTTTTTTTTTTTGTTGTTATTGGATGTTTTTATAATCAGAAAGTAGAAATACTGGGGGTTCTCTTTTTACATTTTCATTTTTTTTTCTATAATATCGCATACAATAAAAAAAAAGTTGTGACAAATACCATCAAAAGAAACGCTATATTTGTATGAAAAAAAATAAGAATTTAATTTGCTTTACAGTGTTTGGTGCGACATTCATATGACCAAAGGATAATTGTTTTGCTGTACCAAAGTCGCCACAAAGTCACATGTATAACATTCATGTGTGACTTTCGATGCAACTTTGGAGAGTTCTCATTGTAAGTCTGTGGCCTCATGTCACATGAATGTAGCCCAAAGTAGTGCCAGGAACTACTTTGAGTTGCTGCACACTTGATGTCACACAGATATGAATGATATCATTGAGAAACATGAGGTATGGCTTGTCATGTGGACTTTGGACTCCAATGTAGCATGACAAGTGTGAATGGGCTCTTAAAGTAGCATAAATGCTGAATAGCAGAAATTGTTTGGTTCATGAAGGTAGTAAAACCTTAAGGGGTCAAGTGGTTAATGACTTTGATTTGCTCAGTCACTTACAGGAATATGCTTCTGCTTTATTATTTAAGTACCTTGATATGTTTCCAGTTTCATTTGTTCCCATGACTTGACTTGCCCCAAGTTTCCTGTTTCAGTTTGGTTCCTTTGCTTTCGCAGGATCCTATGAGCACCACTGCAGCTGAGGGCAGTACAGTTGTGCTCCCTACACTTTGGAACATTGATTTGAAACACACAGCCCTCTACAGCTTGCATAGCAAGGTACTCCCCTGCTCCCTTCCCACCACCAACCACCACTCCACCTTTCTTCGAGCTAATAGAGTGACTGGAGACTGCACTGGTCCACTGGTAACCCATTCTTGTTGGAGGCTAATAGTTCAGGGATAGCAGCAAGGGAGAAGGGAAACATCTAGATTGGATAGTTGTAAAACTGCAAAATTCTGGGGTTAAACAAAATTTAATAATAGTTTACTGGGGGGAATGTTCATTTTATGTATACAATGGGGGTGATTCTTTACTAAAATGGTGCACCAGAATTCGGTGAAACTGTGCATTGTACTCAGTCAGCCTCTAACTTCAGCTTGTTCAATTAAGCTTTCACACTAAAACTCCTTATGGAAGAAAACATATATTTGAATATATTTTAAAAACATTCTTCCCAAATAGATTGACCTTTATTTGAAATGCTTACAAATTTTGGCCATATTCAAATATATTTCAAAAATATTATTTCAATATATATATATACTGTATATTGAAATGTGTTTTTGTTTACAAAATATATGAAAAAATATTTTTAAAAATACAATTCAATTATACTGTATGTTCTTTATAAGTACCAAATCTGCATTTTGGGAGATGCATTTACAAATTGGTAAAATTTATGTTAAAATTACTGCTTTATATGTTAAAACAAAAATCTGAATAATATATTTAAAAAAAATATATATTTTTTAAAATATATTCTTCACGATTTTGTTTTTGTTGGAGAGCTAGCCAGCATTCTCTGGATGTACCACCCCAGGACCTAGATGACCCTAGCAATCTGGAGGTATCCCTGAGCAGGGATCTGGTTTTTCTGTCCCTTTAAATAGGTGATATGTAAATAGTAGGGGGATTAATCTGGTTTCCTCCAGAGTGCATCCTTTCACTATCCATCTAGAGGGTGCACTGCAAGCAAATCAGATCCTCTCCTGTAAAGGTGTGGGTTGCTGCTGCTACCGGCCTATCAGATGGGCTGCTCATACCCTGCTACCGGTGGTCCTCTCTCAGAGGGGCCAGTGAGTTCCAAGTTGTCCACTTTTTCAATATTAGGCCTCACAGGCAAGCCCCATCCTTACTAGGCCGCCTGGGTGGCTCCTTCCTCAGCTCACATCCGCACATCTTCCTCTATCCCTTCTTCCACCCGGACTTCCCCACTCTTGCCACTGAGCAGGCTCCAACTTGGGGATGTGCCTATGGACACTCAAGAGTACAGCAGCCACTCCTCAGATCAACCACTGCTCTAAGGCTTCCTCCAAATAGCCTCGAGCAGGGGGAGAAATTCCTAGAGGGGCGGGCCTGCAGTGTTTCTCAGCCCTGACACATTTGACCCTCTCTGCTATTACACCGGGATGTTGCTCAGCCCCTTGTCGCTAACCATTGGAGTCTAGTTCCCCCTAGCTAAACTAGGAGGGTGGCTACATTTCATTGATCATTTTTATATGACAGCTCTGCAAATGGCAAGGACATATCTCAGAATAAATTAATAAGCCAGTTACCAATCCCTAATGTAAGCTATACATAAACCTTCCTGGCACAGAGAGTACATACGATTAATACAAGGCCAGTATCAGAGAACAAAGACCTAATCAAGCACATGGTAGTTTCAATGGGCGAGCATCACTGTGTTTTGAATCCGTGGAGTAGCTTTGTAGTGAAGGTATGCTTTGGTGCAGAAAGGAGGGAGAGGGTCTTCAGGATGGGGAATGGGGTTGTTTGGTTTCAATAGCACACTTTAAAACCTTACTCTCCACAGTTCACCATTGGGAACACTACTGTAACTTCACAATAGGGAGCATTTAATAAAATGGAGCTCAAGTGTGGTGCGCTGTGCATGGTAGCACAAATGGCTTCTAGCTTCAGGCTTGTTCAATTAGCTTTGAAAATAAACTGGAATCTGTTGGTTTTATGCAGTTTTTCCCAGATTTTGCATTGGCCCAGTATTAGTAATATCAATTCCCAGTGTTCTATCGTCACATCTGAAAACGGTGGAGCCGCGGAGTATTAGGCTAGGCAATGTCTTACTGTCATGTATGTGTTTATGCTTCAAAACGGGTTTTGCTGCCTACTCTACCCATAAAACTTGCCCCTTATATTATTATTTTGGCCTGTTTTGTAACAGATTAGGCCATCCAAGGGGGTGGGACAAATCTGATTCCATCTACACCGAAGTTTCTGACTGCAGAGGTGACAGCAGATGTAGTGATATACCACTGAGGCTCACCTGCATAAAGGATTATGGACATTTGGAAATTCTGAGAGTTATTTTATCACTTTCAAAATCTTTTGCCCCAAGCATATCATACACCAGTGTTACTGTGTTGTAGTGAATCTAGACACTATATGAGTATGAGTATCCTTGCTCGCTTTTAGGCAATACAGGACAAAAAGATGGACTTTTCACATGTACAGTGATACATGTGATTCAAAGGTTATAATTGAGGGATGAATCTAAAGGAGAAAGTATCGGTGGTTAGAAATGGTGAAGGATTATCCACTTTGCGCCCAGCCTCCGCATATTAAACGGTGGAGGGCGGCGCTACGGTAGGCAAAAGCACGTTTTAAAACGTGTGCCTACAAAACAGGCCAATGGGGGCGGCGCGCGCGAGGCACGCGCCCACCACCTATCTGTCCCGCGGGTGTCAGCCAGCGGCGTCTCCCGCCGCGGGTCGACGCCGGTTTTTGTTACGGCCGTTTTTCCCGCGGTGAGCGGTGAACACTGAAAACAGAGAGGGCTGCATTGTTTACACACTGCCTGCTCTGTGACAGTTCGCCGCCAAGCTGCAGAGGGAGAATACAGTTTCTCTCCCTCGATCAGCTCCACCTCCCTCCCCGTTCTAGTACTACCCCCGCCCTTAGTAAAAACACTCCCTCACACACGTGAAACTAAAATTGTTAACCCCTTCCTCCCTGTGACAGTAGTACTGTTTCAGTGGGTTTTTTTCACTGATCACTGTATTGGTGTCACTGGGGATGTCAGTGACCCCAAAGTCAGCTCCCCCCAGTGTCAAAATGTTCCGCCTCTGTCCGCATTCCCGCCATAATGTCGTCTGGTCGCCCCGTCATATGTCGTGGGATTGCCGCTTTATGTCGGCTGATCGGCGCCATTCTTAGTATAAATAAAAATAAAAATCCCATATCTTTCCGCCATTTGTAAAACGCTTATAACTTTCACGTAAACCAATTAATGTACACGTTTTTGGGTTTTTTTTTTCGCAAAGACATGTCGCAGCATGAATGTGGCAGAATTTATGGAACTAAATTTGATTTTTTGCATTTTTTATTTTTACTGGACATGTTGTTATAGCTAAAAAGTCCAAAATATGGTTTTCTTTTTCGTTAAAATTGTGTCAGCCTTTTTTTTTTTATTAGCGCAAACTATAAATAAAAACCGCACAGGCGATCACAATATCCAACCCGAATACTGAAAAGCTCAATTTGTGGGGAAAAAAAAGGAATGTAAATTTCCATTTATGTACCGTATTGCATGAACGCGCAATTGTCGTTAATACTAGCGCAGAGCGCTGTATAGCAGAAAAATGGCGTAAAATTGCAGTCTTTATACCATAGTTTGTAGACGTCTTATAACTATACATTATCAAACGCCAATCAATAAATACACTTATTGGGATTTTTTTTTACCATAAAACATAGTAGCAGCATTAACATTTTGGCCTAAATTTATAACCAATCTTTGAGTTTTCTAATTATTTTTTTTATAGCTGATAGTAAAAATTTGTTTTTCTTTCAAAAGTTTTGGCCTTTTTTTGTTTATAGCGTGAAAAATAAAAAAAAGCGCACAGGTGATCAAATACCACGAAAGAAAGCTCTATGTTGTTGTGAAAAAAAAGGACGTAAATGGTCGTTTGGCTTGCAGCATTGCATCGGAGCTGCGCAATTTATCAGTTCCTATTAGTGCTCAGCGCCGAGTATAGCAAAAGAAGTCCTGGTCATTTTAAGGGGGTAAAATCCTCTGAGCTCAAGTGGTTAAGGTAGAGGGTTCTCGATCGGCTCTAGAGATGTCCTAGAGGTGAGTGTGGGAGGAGGTGAGAAGGGAAGTAGAAAGCAGGAGGTCTTTGAAGGAGCAAAGTTGAAATAGCTTGGCAAGGTTGGTGATGTTAGCTCAGGTCAGAGTTTGTGGATCTGCTTTGTATGTGTTAGAATTAACGTTAGAATGTTAGAATTTATCGTACAGTTTGATAAGATATGTACAGTACTTGTCAAGATCTTCTGCTTTCAGTAGAAATCTTGCTGTGTCCTAATCCTCACGCTCGCAATCTTCAGGTAGAAGGTGTTAATGCAAACTAGTGGGTTGTCAGAAGCTCTCATCAAGAGAGTATTGACTAGGCCTACCCCTTGCCTGCCTGATCTTCCAATCCTAGAGCTACTATCAGGACACACGGATCTTTGAATGGAGGGGTTATCCATCATCATCCATCATCCACCCATCCATCCAGGATCATGTTCCATTATAAAAGCAATAGTATGGTTTTTATTGAATGGCAGACCAGACAGGAAGCAGAAGCCGAAGTGGGCATAGTCAAGCTCTCTTGATGGGAGCTACTGACAGCCCACTAGTTGTATAAGCCCCACCATAATGGAAGTTCCTCGTGGGGTGGGGTAGGACAAATAAGCTTTCTAATCAGAGAAAAAGAAAATAGATAAAGGACTATTATTACCAACTTTCAGTTATGTTCCTTGTGCGATTCTTCTGTTTTTAGTTTTAATTAAACTTAGATACAAGATGAAGTGTATTTTAGGGATTAGGCACCAAGATTTGAACAGTCATTGATGTACGGCGAGGAACGCAAGGTCCGCCATTCAGAATTCATTATCACCCTTGCATGAGGAGAGGGATGAATAGGTTTTGCTATTGATTTTTAATGGAAAGTTGGAGGAGGCAGCCATGGGGGGAGTGGGTGGGTGGTGGGGGGGCATATGGCGACGTTAAGAATATGGCTTCAGTTTAGAATCAATGAGGTATGAGAAGTGCGGTTGTGAAATGATAAACTGTTTACATCATACAACATTATGTTACAGTATATTATTACTGTATATGAACTTGATGACACATGCTTTTCTGGCACTTTTGTTACATGTAACAATCAGTAAGAAAATTTTTAGAACCCCCAATCTATATATATTTTTCAAGAGCAGATGGCCCTAGAGAATAAATTGGTGGGTGTTAAAATTTTTTATATCACATGTATTTGCGCAGCGGTTTATCAAACACACTTTTCCTGGTAAAAAAAATACACTTTTTTTTTCATTTATTGCCAACCACAATAACATAACCCATTTTTTGCTTAAAATCATAAAAGAAGATGTTACACCGAATTATAGATACCAAAACATGTCACACTTCAATTTGCGCTCGCCAGAGCAACAGCGACGAATGATGACATTTTACTCTCCTTAGGATTTAAAAGCCTTTAAAGGTTACCACTTTAGATTTACAGAGGAGGTCTGGTGTTAGATTCACTGCCATTACCTGATGTTTGTGGTAGATACCCATTCGTGTGGACAACGCAGCTTATGTGGGATTGTGGGCACCAATGCATGCCTCACCTTTGCTTGTGCGCCCGGGGGGGACAAGAGCATTTACTTTTTTTTAACACCGTCGCTTTTCATTTTTTGTTTTATCATTTCGATTGCTGTCACAAGGAATGTATACATCTTGTTGACAGCAATAGGCATGTGACAGAAGTACTCTTTATAGAAAGATCTAGGGTCAAAATTTCTCCTCTGCCCTTAAAAAACATTTGAGTACATGAGAATCAGAAGTAAATTGGAAGTGATGTACGGTCATCTTTCTGTTCCCTATATATCCATAGAGCTGGAACGGAGCAGGTTCCACTCTTTGTTTTGGCTCTATGATCAGCAGCTGGTGGAGTTGGGTGTCCGGGGTGGGATGGGGCAGCCGTTAAAGCGGGGAGGCAGTGAAGAAGGGGGGGAAACATTCCCTTGTCAACTGCTTGTAATAGCAATCCAGCAGCTAGTTAGCAGTTACTGGGATGAGCCTGCAGTTATGGATATCATTCCAGTATAACACATGTAGTCCAGCAAAAATTTGTTCCCAAGGTACATAGCTGGGTTAACAAGTAGTATATATATATAAAAATGCTTTGAATATGATTATAAAATTTGCAGTAAAGAAAAGCATTTAAATTGACCATTGAGCGCATGAGTCCAGGTCAAGCTACGATGCTTCTAGTGCAGTTAAAGGAGTAGTTCAGGCCATAAGCTCGTTGGCTGTGCTTCTCCTGTGGATCATAGAGTTACGTTCGTTCTCTGCACTCCTATGACCCGTTTTCAGCCAACAGTAGGCTAAAGTCCTCTGTCTGCTGATGCCACTCCTGCAGTTCCAAGTGGAAAATCTCAGGACCATATGGTTGGGATCCACCAGTAGCTGGTCACACCACCTTGCTCAGCCTCCTCAGATGCTTGAACAGCTCTGCTCCTGCCCCCTTCAAGCCCAGTGCTCCATGGGCACGGGGGGCAGAGTAGGGGCCAAACAAACCCCCCAGCTCTCTGCTCGAGTGGCGGGGGAAAAACTGCAATGTCTATCGCTCAGTTCCCACCCTTAGAACCACAGGACAATAGATCAGATCAATTTACTGTCGGGGATCGCGGTCAGGTCAGGGATCGCACTTCTCTCCCCGCGCATGCGCACTGGCGGCAGATCACGCCGGGACACGGGCACTGGTCCCGGGAGCCGGGGTACGGACGCCGCGCATGCCATAGGAGCCGCGGGCACGCCTCGGGCGTCCAATACACCCGGGGGGCGCGTCCGGGCCCGGGCCCCAATGACGTGCCAGGGGCACTATTAAAGACCCTGCACTGTCACGATTGCCGAAAGGTCTACTGTTCCTGATTTTCCCTGTATCCGTTCTAGTGACCCTGATTGCCCTGACTACGCTGCCTTTCTCCGGGATTTGACCCGGATTGCCCACTCTCCCCTTCCCCTATTTACCCCGCTTGCTGACCTTTCTGCAATTGACTTACCCTGCTGACCCTGGTTGACCTACTATCTTTGCCCCCGATTCGTCCCCGTTACCCCCACGGGCCCCCGGTCCTTACCATCCTGCAGGGCCCCCATCCTCTTCAATCTGGCTCCCCGGGGTACCTGCAACGCCCCCGGAGGCTTCCTCTCCCTGGGGCCGCTCGGGGTCGTGACTGGCCGGGGGTCTTTTACAAGTCCATCCCCCCATCAAGGCCCTGGGAAACCAGCCCCTTAGACCCCCCCTTGGGGTGGGGTTGCTTGGCAGCCTGAGCACACCTGGGGGGATATAACAGTCCCCTTGCTGCCAACAAGCCGAAGTGGACCGGGCGTCCCTAGAGGATATTTGCCAGCCCCTGGCACTTGACCCAAGCTTTCCGAATTTCCACAGTCGCTGCGCCCGACTTGGGGAAACCGCAGAGTCGTTAGCCCCCTGACTCCCCTCCCCCAGAGTCCCCCAACTGGGGAAATTTCTCCGCTACCCGGATCCGACAGTTGCCGCCCCCCTTTGCTCCTGAACCCCGTTTTCCCCTCCAAAAACGATTCCGGGGAACCGAAGCCCTTTCCCCGACCCTTTCCCGGGAATGCCGCACCCTGTATTTTATTTGCAGCCCCCCACTTTACCCCCTGAGACCGTCAAGGTAGGTTTATGTCTCTCTCCCAGGGGGGGCCCCGGATTGGGGCTCACTTTGATGGAGAAGCCACCCCCTCTTGATTTCCGGGGAGGTTTTTTTCGGGCATGTGTTTGTATGACGACCCTCACCCGGGCTGCTTCCGCAGAGGTACCCTATACCTCTAGGGAAAGGCCCCCGGGCACCCGAAAGTACGCCCCGATTTAGGCGTTGCAGGGAGATACCAATGGAACATGCGCATTATGTCACCAGTTCCGCATCGGCTGTCTGAGTCTCTCAAAATGAACTAGATGAGTAGCCTACCTACCCCTGGAAAAAAGATTGAGTTGGCCATTAAAAATTGACCGAAACAAAGGGGAACGTCCTAAAAAAGGGGAGCACCAGGGTCAAAGGGGGGCAGATTCCACCAAAAGAAAACTCCAGCCCCAGGAACATACCGAGGCGGGAACGGGGGACCCCCCCGGAACCAAATGCAACTGGGACCCCCCGTTCCCACTTATGGGTCGGGAAACGTCAAGGAGACGTCCCCAAGAACTAGTCTTTTACTGCGGGGAACTGGTCCCAAAGGTGCGCCCCTTTCCTGCAAAAGATAAGTCGCTTCCTTTTTTTTTACTTTACTGCGGGAAGGGGGGAAACCCCCGTCCCTGCCATAAACCGTGTCTTTACGCTCCCCGGGGGAACATTGTCGGGGACCGCAATCGTTGACTCAGGACATGTAGTTGTTTTATTTGATCGACTTTTGCCCCCCGGGAAAAAATCCCTTCCCCGACCAAAGAAGGGGGGTTTAAAATCTTCTTGGCATTTGGGGGCCAGTTAAAATCGGGGGGGTGACCCCGGGGAAAACCTCCCATTTTACCACTGGGGAGCCTCACCAAGGTTCCTCCGTTTGGATGCCATCGCATCCCCCCTTTTTTCCCTTATTTGGGGCCCCTTGCTGCGGGCCCAAACCCCCCCAATTGACTGGGAAAAGGGAACAGTTCAATTTTCGGTCACCTTCTCAGTCATGCCATGTACAGGATCCGTGGGTTTCCCGGGGTTCCTCCCGGCTTGGATGGCGATACCGATCTATCCCCGGGGTTTTTCCTCCGGCCTAACCAGATTCTTAGACTTTTCAGTAAGGGGGGAGCTACATTCTTTCCTCCGCACCATCAAAATGATTGCCCCATAACCCCCTACCGATTTTTAATCTCGTTTGCCGCTTTTTTTATC
>CATNWA010013172.1:0-21151 GCA_951230385.1 Staurois parvus | reverse complement strand
CATATTGGTGCAAAAATTTTCATATGCCTACAGTTCTTTATGAAGGAAGGTTTACAGTATTATATATCCATTTCCGGCCACTCGCCCTCTTTTTAAAACAAGCCCCAAGAAGTATACCTTATGGCGGTCTCCAAGCTATGGATGGAGGAAAGGGATCACCCCACCGGCAAGTGAGAAGAGGGGAGCATGAGTCAGAGCAATTCCAGTGTCAGCCAATACAAGTAAGGGGATGGATGCAGTGTGACAAAGCCCAAGTGGGCGGGGTGAAATGCATCAGAGGGCCATGGCTAGAATGGCAGCTGAGGCCATTCCTCAACACTGGACTTGGTCGGTTGACCAGCGTCCATTCCTTTACTTGCATAAGGCCCAAGAAGTGACACACTGGCAATTCAAGCTACTCTGTAGGTCACCACCACGGCTTAGCAAACCATAGCGAAGGCCTGGAAATCCCCCCTCCTCAATACCACTGAAACTAAGAATAGTGTCACTCGAGCCACGATACATGTCAAAGTAGAAGCCGTCCTATTAGACAGAGTGCATAAAAATGAACAACTATGGCAACCATGGGTTGACCATTTCCTACCCTCAAACTCTGATGAAACCTTACTCTCTTTGTAGTCCTGAGTCCTATTAGGTAACCCCACTACTCAGTTGCTACTCTATACAGGCACACACCCTCCCCCCCTGGGGACTACCTCTCTCTCCCCTCCCCCCCTTACTGTATCCTCCATTGCTTCACTTCACTTTTCACTCTTGCTTTATCCCTTTATGGGGTTTTACGCATTTGGGGGAACCTACACTATCAGTTTGAATTTTCAGTGAGGGGGGGGGCGGACAGGTCACCCACTCGTCTGCCACTGGTATCTGCATACAGGTTGAAGCACTAAATTATACTCCCACTGTGAGAGTACCAGAATGAATGATACTATAGAGTATTATATAACATGTTTCACTCCCTACATTCACTCCTCCCTTGATACTATAGCACTGTTATCTCTTGCTTAAGTTAAAGCAGTAGAGCTCCACCCAAAAGGGGAAGTCCTGCTTAACTAGTTGATGACCGCAGGTAGCCAAATGATGGCTGCACTGCAGCCGCAGGGCCAGTTCTGGGAGGCCGTCATATGACGTCCTCCCAGAACGCGCTCTCCTGCATGCCCCCCAGCGATCTCTGTGATTGCCGTGTCCTATGACACGCTGGTCACCGGGAAATGCAATTGCCGGTTCTTGACTGCACTTTCGTCAAGCTGTCAGAGCATGAGGAAAGTACTGCGGGCAGTTGTCAGTGGAGGGATTGGCACCAATCATCAGGTGCCCAGCAGTGCCACCCACCAGTTCTGCTCATCACAGTGCCCAGCAGTGCCCACAATTTGCCCAGCAGTGCTACCAGTCAGAGCCCACCAGTGCAGTGCCCAGCTCATCATGTGTCACCTAGTCAGTGCTGTCTCATTATGTGCTGCCTATCAGTGCTGCCTATCAGTTAGCCTCATCAACGCCCATCAGTGAAGGAGAAAAATTACCTGTTTTGCAAAATTTTATAATAGAAACAAAGAAACTTTTTTTCACGTTTTTTGCTCTTTTTTTGTTGATAGCGCAAAAAATAAAACACCCAGCGGGGAGTAAATACCACCAAAGAAAGCTCTATTTGTGTGAAAAAAATGATAAAAATTTCATATGAGTACAATGTTGCATGACCGCGCAATTGTCATTTAAACTGCGACAATGCTGAAAGCTGAAAATTGGGCCTGGTAAGGAAGGGGGTATAAGTGCCTGGTAGGCAAGTGGTTAAGGACCCCACTGGCACCTTTTTGGGGGATAACCAAAATTGACAGGTACCCGCTCCCACTTCTGCTGCAATCACCTAGGTGATCAGAAGCGGAAGTTGTCCTCCCCCCCTCCCTCCCTGTAGTGTTCTGGGACACATGAAAGGTCCTAGAAGACTACGGGACCATTCACAAAGCACAGAGATACTTGCACATGCTCAGTGGGCACCCGGATGTGAAGCTGCAAGCTGTCACAGCTGGGTGCCCACACTGAAGATGCCGGCACTGGAAACACAGGCTGGCCGGTGAAATGGGGCTGCGGGGAGGACACCACGAGATCGAGGGACAGGTAAGTGCCCGTCTTTTTTTTGTTTACAAATGATTTTATTATATGAAGGTAGACTGTAAAACAACAGCACATTTTCATATATAATTTACAGCAATATCAAGGCACTTTTGAATAGTACACAATACAGAAAAGGATATTAATGCAGAAAAAGAAAAGAAGAAGAGAGAGAAAAAGGAAAAAAAAAAAAAAAAATTTAAAGATTGCAGGAACATGAAATGTGTAAATGATGAGGTAGATTAAATGATACATCTGTCAACAATATACACCATTCAACTCTCTCTAGGAATATTATTAATCATGCAATAAATGTCTACAATCCCTCCACGACTCCCACTTCTTATCAAACAAGTGCATCTTATCCAGTAGGGTATAATGAATGCGTTCCATGAGCATTACAGTATCAATTCTGTGTAAAACGGAGGTCAAGGGTACAGCATTGGACTTCCAATGCAAGGCAATAGACCATAAAGTGGCAATACAAATGGTATGTATCAATCTCATTGTGGCCTCAGAGACCCCCGGAATATGAGCCCCCAGTAAGCAGGTCTGCATAGACAGTTGTACCTGGGTACCCGCCAATGAGGTAGCCACCTCAGATATCCTGCACCAAATCACAGATACTATTGGGCAATCCCAAAATATATGAGCCAAAGTTCCCGTAAGGTCACAGCCCTTAAAACAGAAGGGGGACGTTTGTGGGAATAGTACATGTAGTCTTGATGGTGTATAATACCATCTGGTCAAAACCTTAAGGGCCGTCTCACGAACAGAAAGGGATCTAGAGCACTTACATATGTTATCCCCATGGAATCCCAATCCTCATCCAAAAAGGTAACGCCATTATCCTCTTCCCATTTTTGTCTGTATAAAGGGGGTGTATGAAAAAGACAAGTCAAAGATTGATGATAAAGGTCAGAAATAAGACCCCTACTCCTGGGAGAGTCACGGCTGATACGTTCGAAAAAGGAAATCGGGGAGGATGGTATAAGGCCAAAATGTGAATGAAAAAAGTGTCTAATCTGTCGTTAGCGATGGTACTCGCGAAGAGGGATATCGAAAAACTCGCGAAGCATATCAAAAGTAATGTATGATCCTCCTCTCTGGAAATCAGATAATCTGATAAGGGAACAATCATACCACCAACGAAACGTTTGAGGGGAGGAAAAAGCTGCAACAAAAGTAGGATCACCAACAAATGAAACCCCTGGGGGAATAAGAGAGACTAGATTCAATTTAATTTTATACTTGGACCAAAGCGTCAGTAAATGGGTCACTATGGAGTTATGGAAGGTTAGCGATCGGGGAGAGGCCTTGGACCAAAGAATACCCTGTAAGTAGAATGGGCGTATAGACTGAGATTCAAATTTGATCCATGGGGTCTGGGAATTAATAGTCGCCCATTGTGATAGTTGCGCAAAACGGGCCGAGAGGTAATATATCCAAAAATTAGGAAGACCGAGACCTCCAGTGCGTTGTGAGCGGTACAAAATGGATGAAGCAAAGCGTGGACGCTTATTACCCCAAATAAAATTGTTAATAGTCCGCTGAAAGCGGTCTAAAAACGTTTTTGAGACCAGGACTGGGTGCTCTGAAAAGATAAAGTAATTTAGGCAAAATATTCATTTTAACAGCCGTGACTCTACCCAGAAAGGAAATAGGGTAACCATGCCAGATCTTCAGTAGAGTAGAGAGACGTGATAAACACGGTGGATAATTAGCAGCAAACATATCCGAGTATCTGGGAGTGAGATTAACCCCAAATAGGATATACGATCCGTGGCCCAACGAAACGGAAAAGAACTACGGAGAGATGCACTTAGGGAATCAGGAACATTAACAGGCATAATCACCGATTTGGTGAAATTAACAGTGAGACCTGACGCCACAGCAAAATCGTTCAACAAGGCACATAAATTAGGCAATGAGGTTAATGGTTTAGTAAGAAAAAGCATAACGTCATCAGCATACATGCTTATTTTGAAATGTGAAATTAATAATGGATAGCCAGAAATATCTGGATGTGATTTAATCGCCACTGCCAAGGGTTCCAACACCAGCGCAAACAAGAGGGGTGAAAGAGGACAACCCTGACGGGTGCCTCTACCCAACGTAAAAAAGTCAGAGTTACAGCCAGGGAGCCTGATTCTCGTTTTAGGGGAATCGTATAGGGCATGCACACCAGCCAAAACCATCACTGAAGCCCATTTTCCATAGCAAGGAGAACAAATAAGGCCAAAGCACACTATCAAAGGCCTTGTTTATGTCTAGACTCATCAACAGAACCTCTTTAGAATGAAGATTGGCATCTTGAATAACATTTAAAGTGAGGCGAATGTTATCAGTAATAAATCTGTCAGGAATGAAACCCGATTGTCTGGGGAGACCAAAGAGGAGATAATAGGGGCCAACCTGTCCGCCAAAATGCGGCTAAATATTTTCAGATCATTATTCATTACTGAGATTGGTCTATAATTTTGTGGTAAACAGTGATCTTCTGTGGTTTGGGTATAAAGACATATTGGCCAACAGCATCTCCTCAGGAAACTTACCCCCCTGCAAAACATCATTAAATAATGTTATCAAATAGGGAGCCAACGTAGAGGCAAAATGTTTATAATAGCTAGCGGTAAATCCGTCAGGGCCCGGTGCAGTAGATCTTTTTAGCGCGCTAATTGCACAAGTAATTTCCTCTATTGTACAGGGGGCGTTAAGAGAGGCAAGCTGAGAAGGTGTAAGGGCAGGGAGGGGTATAGAGTCCAGCCATGAGTCAGACGAAGAAACAGAGTCCGACTGGGGAGAAGCTAGAAGACCAGCATAAAAGTTTTCAAAAATACCCAAAACTTCCTGAGGTAGAGACGAAGTAGTGCCCGAGGCAGTGCGCAACTTATAGACGTGTGGGGGGCGCAGAGAGTGGTTCAATTTCCTTGCAAACATGGTGGATGCTGAGTTACTATGTAACAAGTACGAGGCCTTCGACCAGCGGAGAGCTTTTTCAGTCTTTTGGGAAAGTAGGGTATTCAATTCTAAACGCTTTTGAGACAGCAACTGTTTATTAAGGAGAGATGGACTAGCAACATGACGTCTATAATGTGCTTCCATTTCTCGGGTAAGAAGTAGTATTTGTTGCCATCGTTTTCTATTCCTGGTGGAGGCCATGGAGATAAGGCGGCCACGTAGGACTGCCTTATGGGCTACCCATAGTGTGGCTGAAGATATATCAGGCGTAGAGTTAGACTGAAAGTATTCCCGGAGAGAAGTAACCACCTCATGGCGAGAGTCAATATCAGTAAGCATAGAGTCATTAAGTCTCCAAGAGAAGGGGGTAGGCGCCAATCCTATAAACGTGATAGATAAAGCCATAAATATCGTGATCCGACCAGGGGCTCAGGTGAATGCAAGCTGACCTAGAATTCGCTAATAGAATAGGGGTGCAATAGATATAGTCTAATCTGGCGTAAGAGTCATGTGGGTGAGAATAAAATGAATAATCCCTAGCTCCTGCATTATGCGCTCTCCAGGTGTCCACCAACTGGAGGGCATCTAGTTTTTTAGTAAGGGATTTTGGGAAAGCCTGGGAAGATTGCGAGGAGGAGCTCCGGTCCAAAAGAGGGTTTGCTACCAGGTTAAAATCTCCACCCACCAATAGATGGGGGGACAAGAACCTATCTAGAACGTCAAAAAAGTTTGAAAAAAAAGACGCTTGTGCCAAATTCGGTGCATAGATATTTGCAATAGTAAGTTCTCGACCTGAAAGGGTGCCTTTAAGAATGATAAACCTACTGTCCGGATCACGATATACATGTTGGACCTCAAAGGGGAATGAATTATGTAAAAAGATAGCCACTCCTCTGCTCTTGGAGGAATGTAAAGTATAATACCCCTGCCTATAGGATTTATGAAAATATGTCGGGTGTTTTGCAGCTGCAAAATGTGTTTCCTGTAATAAAATAATTTTAGCCCCTAATCGCTTATATTGAAGAAAGGCTGTTTTGCGCTTATTTGGTGAGTTGAAACCGTGGACATTATGCAAAATACAATGAATCGCCATAGCATACAAAAGTTGTGGTTATCAGCGTAAAAATACACATTGCAAAAACATCACCCAGAATTATTCGGCTAGACACAAGGACCCGTGAGTCTACATCAGACAGATTGACAGGCAATAGTACCAGCATAGGGGACATCCAGATCCCAATACAGGGGTCATGACGTCCACAAGCCGGCAAGAATCCAACATCATGTACGAAAGTTTTGAAAAGAGAAAGGTGAAAGAATAATAAAGATGAAGCTTTAATAGCTCCTATAATTATAACGGTAACTGAAAAACATGGATCAGGCAGGCAGTATGCCATACCTGAAAAAAACATAGATTTCAAACTTCAATGGGCCAAATGGGCCCATAACCCTGCCTTCGCAAAACATGGAAAATGGAGCTGCCACCCCACAATCTGGCAGTGACACCTCCGGCCATGTCAGGCGGCAAGGTGGGGGAACGTGTTTAGGGGTTATGAAACCATGAGTTAATGGGCGATATTAAGAGGGTCCAAAGACCCTTGTGAAGTTTCAACACATCCAGTTATCAATGAGAAAGCATACATAGGTCTCAGAAACACTGAAACTGCACAACAGTGACCACAAAATTGCACATCCTTAAGGTATAAAAAGGTACAAATGGGCAAAGTCCCTATATCCCGGGTGTTTGTCTCAGTCATAGTAAATTGTGGATCAGGATTGAGGGTTGTCAAAATAATGAGTAATAGACAAGTGAGCAAGGTCCTGTCAACCCGGTTCTTGTCGGACTCTTCTTCTATCCCTCCGTGGGGATGGAGTGTGCCAAATAGGGGAGACACGAGGAGTGGAGGATGGGCGGTGAGGTGATGGGGCATCCGCCAGTCCCAGCTTGGCCAAGATTTCTCTGCCTTCGGGAAGGGAGGTGGCTATATATGTGCTCCCATTATGTGGAACTATCAGCTTAAAAGGGAAGCCCCACTTGTAACGAATACGGGCAGAGAAAAGGGCAGTTGTAACTTCCTTCATTTTTCTGCATTTCTCCAACGTAGCCGGAGAAACATCTGGAAAGATTTGCAAAACCGAGCCATCGAAGGAGAACGTTGGGGTATTTCGAGCTGCTCTAAGAATATCCTCTTTGGTCAGAAAATCTTTCATACACAGAACAATGTCCCTAGGTGGTTTATCAATAGGAGGTTTAGAACGCAGGGCTCTATGGATGCGATCACAAGCAAAGGACCCAGGGTCACGATCTGGGAGGAGTGACTTGAAAACCTTGTAATGGTTTGCGAGAGATCCAACATAGACTCCGGTATTCCCCTGACCCGCAGGTTATTATATTAGATTATCTAGGTCCTCAACCTGCGCCTGCAGTTGTGAAAAGGCCATTTGTAAATGATCATGATCTCTGGAAAGTTCACCATAGGCTAGGCTGAGCTCATCGTGTTTGGTTTCCAAGCGGCGGTCGGTCCTGGAGCCCAATGCGGCGATTTCCTGAGAGAGAACATTTGTGCTTTTATGTAATTCTGATTGGAACTTAGTGGCCAGCTTGGTGTACATAATTTCCAGGCAAGATTACAAGTCCCCCTTTGTGAGTTGCTGTGTATCTGCATTAATCAGAGCCGATGAAGGAGCTGTGGTATCCTGCGTGGGATCGGACAGAGATGCTCGTTCTGTATTATCTGAAGACATGCTGCAAATCTTGTGTGTCTTAAGTAGGTATGTCGTGAGGGACTTTTGAGCTTGTCCCCTTTTTTTCTTGGTGGACGGCATACAGGGAGTCTCCTGGGGGTGTTCAACTGAAAATTGGATAGCCTAAAGAGATAATAACCCCAGGGGGGCTATAGCGCCCAAAACAGGTTTAGGATTGTAGTTACATAGATGCTAACAAGGTTATCCGCAGAAACTTTATATTGTAAAAACGTTTAGCGAACCGTAAGGGCATGGAGAAGGCATAGGCCGTGGTATAGCATTAATGACTTGCAGAAGCAGGATGATGGCTTCAGCTCCCACCTCAGGGCCCGGGTTGGATGAGGGGCACGCGTGGAACAGAGGTCCCCCAATGATGAGCTCCGGGTCCTCCAGGGCGGATCCAGGGAGCCCCGACACCCCTCCGGAGTACTATATAGGCCTCAGTAGGCCTCTGGGCCCAGCAGGGGCCGTGATAACAGAGGAAGGTAGTGTTTGGGGCAGCAGATAGAAGCCCCGTTCCCTGAAACTCTGGGGGGGGACCCGATGACAATTGGCAGTCAGCCCTTTAGCCCCCTGTACTCACTGTGACCCGGATGAGAGGGGGTCCGTGATAGATGAAGCAGGCCACGAACGTCCAGTGCCACGAGAACGCAAATATTGAGCTGCGCCACCCCCACAGACACAGAGGGCGCAGAAAATGCCCTCAGTAATCCTCTGCAGCTCGGATGGGTGTAGGCACCTGCCGCCGAGGCCCCGGGTCATGCGGCCGCGCCAGGCCTCGGACGTCCGCCGTTACCAAGGGCGGTAATATCGCTCAGAGCCCCTCTCCCAGGGCAAGGAGATGTGCCCAAGAGCCTCCGCCACCCCGCTATGGTCCGTGGCTGCCGGATGGCAGCGGATTATGCAGGCCAACACTGGAGCCCTGGAACATGCGGCCGCGCCAGGCCGTGGAAGTCCGCCGTCGCAGATGGCGGAAATAATATATGTGGCCCCTCTCTCAGGGGCAGGGGATACCCCCGGGAGCCTCCGCTGTCCTGCTGTGTTCCTCCGCTGCCCGGATGGCAGCGGATTACAGAAGTCGGCGTCGGAGATTAGGATTGTGCAGCCGCTCCAGTCGCCATCTTGGACACGCCCCTCAAGTGCCAGTCTTTTAAAACTCAGCAGCTACAGTTTTTGTAGCAGCTGACTTATTTTTTTATTTTCACTGGAACTCTCCACTTTAATGTATGAAGATATTATTTGTAGTGTACAAATTACAACCTGTACGTTACCTCTAAGGGTTGTACCCCTTCTGACTTACTGTTGGTGAGTCCTGCAATCACATTGTTATGAGCTCCTTGTAAAACTATTATCTCTTTCCAATAAAATCTATGAAAGAGAGAAGATATGGACCCCACAATTCCTCTATATACTCCACAATTCTCCCATGTGGACACCTCGTAAGTGGTTCTCCAGTATAGACTCCCAGTTTGGGGAACTCATTTAGAAGAAGCCATCAAATAAGCCGTTATAGAAAGAAATGGGAAACAGACAGAGAAAATAATAGAGAGTGGTGGGAGGTGATTGTGACCTCCATACCTCTCATCTTTCTGTCCTCTTCACAGAAACTCAGTCATTTCTTTTGCATAGATCTTTCAGGACTCCAGCTCAATTGTTCAGTTAGGACAGGAGGGATTTCCCCTTATGACCCCAATTGTAGCGGTGATGTCGGGGATTTGATACATCTTTTGGAGATGTCCAAAATTATTCAAAAAGTGGAACAATATGACTAGTATTGTAATGTTGGTATTAATATTCCCTCGGGTGTGCCTCTTGGTGTCAATAGAGGAGGAATTATTTACACCTCCTCCTATTACAAGTCATATAGCAATAGTGAGGCTGCTTGACCATAAAAAATATCCCGATCTTGGCTATCATCTCAAACTCCCAGCAGACAACAGTGGATTGAGCAGGTGATCTCCACATTAACATGTGAAAAATGAACTCTCCAACATTGTAATTCCCCCAGGAGATGTATGTCTGGCAGAACTGGCTGGATACTCCTTGCTCTCTCCTAGTTATTCTTCTTTTAAAATCTTAGCTTTTTTAGCCCATAGAAGGAGAACGGCCAGTTGTATCCTACTGAATGGTGACTACATGGGGGGCCCATACTTGGGGTATGATCCTGTAGACACGGGCCCCATTGATCGGTGTCAGCTATCTATGTATGTACTGGGGGGAGTTACTTGCCGTGTACAGCTGAATTGTTCTAGGCTGTTTCTTCTTTTCTCTGTTCATTTGTTTATAAAAGGTAAAAGTGACACCATAGACAAAGCAAGTTATTGTTCTGTATGATCTGTAACAGTGCCACAACTGCCTATACGTGAGAATGTATGACTCCATTGTCTGGGCTGAATGTTGGGAATACTGTGCGCACTTATAAACTTTCTAAATAAATCTATTTGATTAAAAAATACTGTAGATAATGCTGTACATATTCTTTCTATTCATAAGATATATTTAGTAATGAACATTAAAAATAGAAAGAAACTTTGTAGCCCTTTTATATAGAATTCTATCTTTTTTCTTTCTCTACAGGTAGATTGATGAACCAAGTTTTTAGGACATTTTGGTCTTCATGAATACAGCTGAGTCACATGAGTCAATGGAAAATAAAACACATGGTTGTCTTAATTGACTGAAAGTCTTTACTGCAGTTCACTGGAGGATTCACACGGGATGCAAGTCATATCTGTGTTCTAAAAGTCATGGTTGGATCCTCTTCCACATTGATCCAGCAGGAGAAAAGTAATTTCAGTGTTCTGGAAGTGACAATGGCTTTACAGTAAAGTCCAAACTACGTATGCATAAGAGGAGTCATTTCAAACTACTTGTTTGGAGATTTTACAATGGAGAGAAAATATATCACACATCAGAAGGTTCACAATGGAGGGAAGCCATATCCTTGTTCTGAATGTGACAAAACTTTTATAAGCAAGTGCGAGCTTACAGTACACCAACGAGTTCACACTAGAAAGAAGCCATATCAGTGTTCTGAATGTGATAAAGCTTTTACTCGGAAGTCACATCTTCTCACACACCAGAGGATTCACACTGGAGAGAAACCATATCAGTGTTCTGAATGTGATAAAGCTTTTATACAGAAATCACTTCTTATCAATCACCAGAGTATTCACACTGGAGAGAAGCCATATCAGTGTTCTGAATGTGATAAAGCTTTTACTCGGAAATCACATCTTCTCACACACACCAGAGGATTCACACTGGAGAGAAGTCATATCAGTGTTCTGAATGTGACAAAGCTTTTTCACAGAAGTCAGATCTTATCACACACCAGAGGATTCCCACTGGAGAGAAGTCATATCAGTGTTCTGAATGTGATAAAGCTTTTCCAGAGAAGTCAAATCTTATCAGACACCAGAGGATTCACACTGGAGAGAAGCCATATCAGTGTTCTGAATGTGATAAAGCTTTTACACAGAAGTCAAATCTTCTCAAACACCAGAGGTTTCACACTGGAGAGAAGTCATATCAGTGTTCTGAATGTGATAAAGCTTTTACAGAGAAGTCAAATCTTCTCATACACCAGAGGATTCACACTGGAGAGAAGTCATATCAGTGTTCTGAATGTGATAAAGCTTTTACACAGAAGTCACATCTTATCAGACACCAGAGGATTCACACTGGAGAGAAGTGTTCGATATCAGTGTTCTGAATGTGATGTGAAAAGCTTTTACACAGAAGTCAAGTCTTATCACACACCAGAGGATTCACACTGGAGAGAAGTCATATCAGTGTTCTGAATGTGATAAAATGTGATAAAGCTTTTACACAGAAGTCAAGTCTTATCAGACACCAGAGGATTCACACTGGAGAGAAATCATTTTAATGCTATCAATGTCACAAAACCTTTACAGTTAATGCCGGTCTAATTTATCATTAGAGGATTCAAATCTCAGCATAGATTATATTCTGGAAGAAAAGTGATATTAAAGAAGTTTCAGGTGTCACAAGTTAGTTTCACATCCCCAATGTCATCCCACAAGCTAGAGAAGAAGGGAGAAGATAAAATATTACTTTAAAAGAAACAAAAACTAAAATCTGAGCAAACTGGAATGTAATGATCGGATGAACTGAGTTTAGTGCTTATGTCCATCAATACACAACTAGAAGGGATTTGAATATTTTACCTTTTGACAATTTATTTAAGATAAGCATCAATAACTGAACATCTTCCTCATGATTCTCATCTTTATATTTTAATATGGAGCTTTGAATGAACATGTAATGCATTTTCATGATTCACCAACTGAGTTGTGTTTCCAAGCATTTTTCTTCATTTCTGGATCCTGAGGTAAAACATGCCCAACACTGCCTCAGTACCAGAGACTAGGATGGGGTCTATTGTCATCTTACCAAGTCTCTGAAGCCTCAGTGGGAGAGTCCATTCCAGGTTCTTCTGACTATTGATACATCATCAGCCAGGTTTGAGGTCTCCAGCTAAGCCCACCTTGTCTAATCCTCCCATTACGTTCCATCTCCTCTCCCATTATCAATGCCTTCTTTCCACATTTCATCTCTCATGGGCGACAACTTTTCAGGCAGGTCTGCGGCTGTGACGGCAGCTAGAAAGAAGTCTATTCAGTGAGAAAACAACATCCCAAGCTGATGCAGGCCTTCCAATTCTACAATACAAGTCAAATCTTATCACACACCAGAGGAGTACACTGGCGAGAGGCCATATCGGTGTTTTGAATGTGGCAAAGCTTTTACACAGAGAGAACAACTTAACACAAACAAGAGGGTCCACACCAGAGAAAAGCCGTAGCCGTGTTGTGAGTGTAACACAGATTTTTTTACATACGTCACAGCTGATCACACACCAGAGGATTCGCAGGCTTCAGCTGCAGGAGGTAATGGGGAGAAGGGGGGTTTAAAGGAGTAGAAACCCAAGACTATTTTACCTTTTGACTATTTTCATCAGACAAGTATCAACAGTGAATTGTGTTTCCTAATGATTTAAATCTCTATCCTTTTTATGGAGCTTTGACTGAACATGTAATATATATTTTCATCATTCATTAACTGAGCTGTGTTCCCAAATGTTTTCTTCATTGTCAGATCCTGAGCTAATGCTTTACCAACACTGCCTCAGCACCAAGACTAGGTAGTGGTCAAGTGGCATCTTACCAAGCCTCCAAAGCCTCATGGGAGAGAGACTTTTCTAGATTCTGCTGACTATTCCAATATCCGTCTAGCTTGAGGGCTCCAGCTACGCTCACCTTGTCCATGCCTCCCTTCACATATTCCACCTCCCCTCCAATGATCAATGCCTTATTTCCAGGTTCCTCCTCCTCTTATGGATGACAGCTTTACAGGTAGGACTGCAACAGGGACAACAGCCATGGAGAAATCTCTGTCCAGTGAGAAATCAAATTCCTAAGCTGGTGTAGGCCTTCCAACACCAATTCACTGCTCTTTGTTTGGGATGTGTTCAACAGTACCACTTACACCCAGCTGGCTGCTTGTGTTCCATCTTGTCCTGCCACAAATCCAAGGGATTCCATCAGGAGAAGATTGGACTTCCTTATTATATTGTCTCTCTGTTCAGCTATTGCTCCTCTCCATAGACCGATCACATACTACGACTGCATCTTCTGGGGGACTGAAATTCCTCTGACTCGGGGGTTCTCTTCAATGACTCTGAATAGTCAATTCTCTTTTTTTGGGTAGATATTGTTTGTGAAGAACCCTCTTTTGACCCTAGAAACATTCTGATGTTGACCCTAAAGTGTAACTATGGTTAGAATTAATATTTACACATAAAGGGTGCAATCTGTCCTGAACCACTTATGGTGATGTCCCAGTTCAGCACATTACACCTTTAGGATTTGTAATCTACCCAAATGTATTATACATCAGTTTTTCATCATGTCAGAGGGCTTTAATGTGGTAGAAAATGAGGATACGTATATTTTATTTGTTTTTCTAGGTAACACTTGTGATGTCACTACACTCCTAATGTAAATACAGTGCAAAAGAATTCTGTTTTTGTTGCTTTTACAGTGTTCTCCTATGCAGCGATCTGTTAAAACATTGAAAGCCCGGGGGGGGGGGGGGGGGGGATGATTCCGGCTTGTGTGCTTAGTGCTGAATGCCGGCTGTTACAGAGCCTCCAATACCTGGATCTGGTAAGACCGGTGCCGCTTTAATATGGCCCTGGGACCAATAGCCACTATCCCAGCTAAAACTCAAGTGGTTGTTTTTCTGAGTCCTTCTTGTAACATTTTATGACTTGTTGATCCTGCCAGTAGAGCCGTTATTTTTCTACTTCCTGAAGGAAGGAAACCATCCTAAAAATGGCAGCTGGAGGGGTTGAGACAAATCAAATAACACTGCTGGGGTGCATACAACTGTCAGCTTTTATTCATATGGTCTAAACCTTTGTAGAAAGGAACAAAACTGTTGCTGGAACTGCTTTACAAGTGTCAGTTGAAGTTGATTTGAATGTTTTTTGTCTCTTACTGAACCATTTGGCATGTTTAACCTTCTTCCTCTCCAGGCCATTCTCCAGTTTTCAGCACCGTGACATTTTGACTGACAATTACTTGGTCATGCAACACTGCACTTAAATTCATTTTATATCCGTGTTGTGATAGATAGACATTTCTTTTGCTGATATTTAATCATTACTGTTTTTTTGTATTTTCTCTATGAAAAGAGGAAATTACTTAACATTTTGAAAAAAAAGTTTCCCTTAGTTTCTGCTCTAAAACTTTACAAATAAATAATCTTCCTTGTTAAATGTAGGCCAAAGTATATTACTCTACTTTTGTTTTTGGTAAAAAAAAAATATTTTTTAGTGTGTGTGAAAGTTATGGAGTCTTCAAACTATGGCAAATACACTGTATTTCAAGGTTACCAACCCAGATGTTGTGAAGGCCGGTCACATTTCTTGAGGTCCTAAAATGCCAGGACAGTACAAACACCCTCCAAATGACCCCGTTTTTGGAAAGTAGACACTCCGGGGTCTTTAGTAAGAATTGTGGCTATTTTTGTTGTAGTTGTAATTTTGTGTCACTTTTTTTGAAAATGAAGCAAGTAAATAAAAGATGTTTTCTTCACATAGTTCTCATTTTAACAAGTTATTTCTCACACACGGCTTAGGTATACTTACAATTACACTCCAGAATACTTTCTTCTACTCCTCCTGAGTAATACATAGAGGGGCCCTGTGACGGAGGTGTGGGGGGAACAGAAACACACGCGGAGAGCAGGAGTACACACAAGGCTTTTATTGAAACACATAGAGGAGCACATGACTGGTAGAGCAGAGTTCTGTTAGACAAAGGGTTAAGTCTACACACAGGATGGGGGCACAGTGGGGGGCACAACTCTGGCCGGCAAAGGAATTCAATCCATACCACAGGGTTGGCAGAATTCCAGCAGACAAAAAGGTTAAGTCCCACAGCAGAGGGGCAGAACTCCAAACAGTCTGTGCACACAGCAGAGGGAATGGCAGAACTCCAGCAAACAAAGGGTTAAATCCTCAGCACAGGGTTGGCATACAACAGGAATGGCAGAACTCCGGCAGACAAAGGGTTAAATCCTCAGCACAGGGTTGGCATACAACAGGAATGGCAGAACTCCAGGAGACAAAGGGTTAAATCCTCAGCATACACAGGGTTTGCATACCACAGGGTTTGGGAATGGCGGAACACCAGGAGACAAAGGGTTAAATCCTCAGCACAGGGTTTGCATACCACAGGAATGGCAGAACTCCAGGAGACAAAGGGTTAATCCTCTGCACAGGGTCCTCAGCACAGGGTTTGCATACATACAACAGGAATGGCAGAACTCCAGCAGACAAAGGGTTTAAATTAAATCCTCAGCACAGGGTTAGCATACACAGGAATGGCATGGAAGGGTTAAATTCTCAGCAGACAAAGGGGTTAAATCCTCAGCACAGGGTTAGCACACAACAGGATGGCAGAACTCCAGCAGACAAAGGGTTAAATCCTCAGCACAGGGTTGGCACACAGCAGGGATGGAAGAACTCCAGCAGACAAAGGGTTAATTCCAGCACAGGGTTGGCACACAGCAGGGATGGCAGAACTCCAGCAGACAAAGGGTTAATTCCAGCACAAAGGGCAAAAGGTTCAGGCAGAATAGGGATTGGTCCAGCATGCAGGACAAAGGGTCCAGGCAGAGCAGGGTTAATCCAACACAGAGAGTACAGCCAGAGGTATGGTCTCCAGGAAAGGGTTGTGGGGTCTGGCCACAGCTCAGAAGCAAAGAACAAAAGAAAGGAGCGCACAAACCTTGCGCATTACCTCAATAAACAATTCATGTATTTATTAATAAGTTATACTCACAAGAGTAGCAGTACAAAAGGCATATAACATCCAACACCAACACAGGGTGAGACCACACGTGCGAGTTCCATCCAGAAGGGAGATAAACTCTTGCTCAACTCACGCATTTCGAGGGGAGATCCCTTCTTCATCAGAGCTTAAACGTCTGTGTCCTTTGCCACATGGTTGCATCCCATTGTTCTGTGTCTAGTTGGATGGGGAGGGGTGATGAGGTGTTTCCTGCCTATACTGTAGCCCTTCCCACTGAGAGGGTGGGCTGATGATGTATGTTCCTGTTCCTGGATGTGTTTCCCCGCCCTCTGTATAAAACATGTTTTGTGTAAAATAAAGAGGAGTTGACTTCCTGTTTTAGTAGGAGCTGGTTGTCTGTCTATTTTCCTGAGGGATTCCGAGGGTGTGGTCCGTGGATGGTGTTCGGACAGGGGAAGCTGCAGGATAACGGAATATACCCAAGTGCGGTCGGGTACCGGTTCCGTTACATTGGTGGCAAGCGGTGGGATTTGTGCTTCCAGCTGTAAACACATCCAAACCACCACCACCAGGGATTCAAGGAGCAGGAAAAGACGTCAGTCACCCCAGTGGAGATATGGACCTGGCATCAGAGTTCCCAGGGCTGCTGCGATCATCCTTGCAACATACCCCAGGACTGTGTCTACGGATCAGTACCTGGAGCTCAGGCAGCGGATTTGGGAGGTGCTTTGGAGAGGAGCGGTCCAGCGCTGCTGGTAATGGACAAAGGCAAGTGCCTACCCACCCCCAGGGGGAACGGGCCAGGGACCATCGGAAAGCCTACGGATGCCATTCCTGGGAGAGAGCGACCCCAGGAGCAATGGTTGGCTGAGTTGGACAGGCTGGTCCAGCAGGAGATACAACTGGACAATAGATATCGGGCTGCTGCTGCAGTGGTACGCAGAGCAGGAATATTTAGGGGTGTCCACAGAGTGCTCTCCTGAGGGACTTGACTTTGGTGGGGCCTGGATTTGCTGTGGGAGAGCCTTACAGACCTTTTTGTGTTTGGCGATAGAGGAGAACCTACTCTGGAGGAGTTGCGGGAAGGCAGAGAGGCTATATGTTTGGTCTCAGAGGGTCTCAGAGCTTGAGCCAGATCTGCAATACCTGCTGATGAAAGAACTGCACCTGGAAAGGGCATAATACAGGCAACTGCTAGGATACTGTTCGGCAGCATGCCCAAGAGGTCATCAGTGGAAATTCCAGAGACTGGGGATCTGATAGACCTTCTCAGCTGAGGAGGAACCAGCAGTAGACCTGGCAACAGGGCCAAACAGTACTGAACTCTGCTGCCCAGCACTGGTAACGTCTCCTGAGTTCCACGGACAGGAGATGGTGAGCTCCGATCCCCAAACCCCAGTTCCAGAGGCTGGGGATTTGAATTGATTTTTTTTCTGAGGAGGAACCAGCCGGGGAGCCGCCAGCTGAAGTATAAAACTGACAACCGGACAGAGGGTCCAGGACCTCTGTCCCATGCCTGTGGTAGTTTCAGAGGCCCAGGGTGAGAAGGGAGAGGAGGTTGTTGTCCTTCCCTTCCCCACAGTCAGCCAGAGAGTGGAGGAAACTGTTTTCCCTCCCAGGCCAGATCTGTGCACCAGGGGGACAGTGACAGAGGAATTCCATCCCAGCAGCAGATCCAAAGTCTGGGAGGGGGAGGAAGCCGGCCGAATCCCTCCCCCTACAGTTAGCCGGAGCAGATGTGGGGTCCTACAGCAGAAAAGCTGGGCAACAGGGCAGAGCGCTGCTGGCCTCTGCCTAGCAACTACAGCCACCACCCTGGATACCCCAGGGATGCTGGGCAGTCGGCCCAGATCCCCAACAGAAGGATGAAGGAGGCCCAGCCACCCTGTCTTCTCCCCACGGCTGAGAGGATTCCCGGGAGAAGGACCAGTCCGTACTTCTCCCCGGCGGCGGGGGTATGTTCTACGGGAGAGGCAGAAGGTTGGCTGGGTGAGTAACGCTTGGTGTGGGACAATTTGCATGGGGTAACTGTGTGGGTTAGCCGGCACTGAGGGACTGGAGATGCAGAGTAACTTCAGAGTACATCCGTCGGGATCTTACTCCTGTGTTACTCTCCTGCCGAAAGGGGAGATATGTGACGGGAGTGACTTTTTCTAGGGGGTGGGGGGACCTCTGTATCATCTCCCCAAATCATTATGTTTAAAACCCCACCCTGTGCCTGTTAAGGGTTACAGGGTGTGTATGTGGAATCGTCTGAGTTCTTGTGTGTTGTCCTTTGTCTAGGGCACATGGCTGTCCATCATGTCTGTTTACCATGTGCTACCCCCCATTGTTGCTGTGTCTCTCTGTCTAGTGAACTATTATGGGATTTACTGTTTGTGTATTGTGTGGGGGTTTGGTCAGTGTCCTTTGCCACATGGTTGCATCCCATTGTTCTGTGTCTAGTTTGTGGATGGGAGGGGTGATGAGGTGTTTCCTGCCTATACCTGTAGCCCATATTACTTCCCCTCCCAAAGTGAGAGGGTGGGCTGATGATGTATGTCCTCCTCCGTTCCTGGATGTGTTTCCTCCGCCCTCGTGTATAAAACTGTTTTGTGTAAAATAAAGAGGAGTTGAACTTTCCTGTTTTAGTAGGAGCTGGTTGTCTGTCTATTTTCCTGAGGGATTCCGAGGGTGTGGGTCCGTGGATGGTGTTCGGACAGGGGAAGCTGCAGGATAACGGAATATACCCCAAGTGCGGTCGGGTTACCGGGCTTCCTCCGTTACAAGGAATTAATTCATTTTCCAGTGGTCAAAAGATAACTGACAGCCTCTCAGTTGAGTGTTTTCTCCTTGAAGTCTTCATTCATAGGAGGAAGTTTAGCTGCTGTGTGTCAGGATTTCAGTGTTTACATCAAAACAGAGGCAAAACTTTAGGATTCCTATTTCCTGAAAATGGACGGTGCATAAAATATGTACAAAGTAATTAAAAATTTACAGAAAAATACAAGAAGACAAACAAATGACTATTCCCACTATAAAAATAAAAGGAAATAAAAAACAGAAAATAAAAACTTTTACCAAGAATTATCCTGTGACTGGAGCAAGTCAGAGAAAGTCCACAATCCGGTTAGTCGATAGAACCGGCTCCATACGAATCACCACGTCCACCTCAAGTCCTCAATTTATGGGAATATGGATGTGGGTTGGTGGGCTGGGGACATTAGTCCTTGGCCAATCAACCCTGGCGAGGGTGTTCCCGGCTACCAGCCCACAGGACGTTCTGGAGAGTATGAAATGCCTCAACAGTCCCTTGGACCAGGAACGGTTTGATTCACCAAGTCGGGGGGATTGAATTTCCGACAGCAGCGCATCAGTCCGATCGCAACAGTACCAATCACTGTTCAGCTGTCACAATCCGGCACCATATAACCATTTCCTGCATTTCTCTGGCATTCTACATAGACCACAAATTACAGTTTTTACATGCAGATGTAGCCTACAGAGTGTCCAATCAGAAGGAAGTATTTTCATCTCTCTGCATACTAATATTTTAGCTTTTATGAGAGGTGAAACATATTCCTTTTGATCTGTGTATATACGCCAGAGCTCCCCAGACAGATCGGGGGAGCCCCCCTGGTCTCCTGCAGCCAAAAATGTCTGGTGTTCGGTTCTTTTATACCTCAGGAAGGTGGCAAAGTCTGATTATAGGTAGGTCTGATTATAGGTAGGTGACAAACAGAATCTTATGGGCACTTAGGTGTCACTTCCAGGCCTGAGGAAGCTGCTCTGTCTTTTCAGATACTAATGGGTGGGCACATGTCTCTGAGTACCTATGACTGAATATATGACTGAATACATCTTTTATGAAAAGGAAATGAAACTAAATGTACGATTACATATTGCCGATGTTACACCAGATTTTTATCCCACATCTCAGCTCCTCACATCTGTACATTTATGTCCCACCCTTCCTTACACTCACAGAAGGCGGTCAGAAGGTGATAATCCATTCTTAACTTCCTCCCAGCTCTCACTCCTGGATGGACGGTTGATGGATGGATGGATGGACAGATGGATGGACGGATAGGGGTACTTTATGACCAGCTTGTTACTCTCAAGCCTTCGCTCATGATTCCTCAGTTTGAGAAATGTTTACAAAGAGAAGACCGCGCCCCTCTGATTAATAAACTATTAACTATATGACTGTGTAACGTGAAATATAATTACAAATCCGCCACTGGGGGGGAATACTAGCACATAGTTGCTTCATACTTTGGATGTATAACGGGTCCTTACTATCTCCTGGATTGGGCCGGTGCTGGAGGATCCCATAGGGTTCTCTACTAATGGCGCCCCCCGTTCTTATGTGTCCATGACTCAGCTCATATATATATACATGCACGTATTTATGTGTGAAATCGATTTTGAGTAGACTTCGCACTTATATGATGGCATATGCATTTTCTTCACTACCCTACTATTATGGGCTCCCCCAAACGCTACTCCGATCTCCCCCACGTGAATCGTAGGATCTGACTTGTTATACACCCCCAACCTATTCTCGGACTAGGTAGTATCTCAGTGTCCCAGCTATAGGATTAAAAGCCCTCCATGTTGTGATTCACATCCATGGTGCACTTTAGGGTGTTAAAGCGTGACCTATGCGCGATCATTGACGTTGACCAATACGCAAATTGGGCCATGGGATTCTAAATACCTTTTCCTTTCAATATGCCGCTCGTGGAGGGTAATAGTAAGAAAACTCCACACTTGTAAGCAATAACATGCTAAATAACAGAAGTTCCCTCGGTCAGGATTTGTATTTAAAAAGTTGTTTTTGAATGTCAATTTGCACGGAATAGATGGCCTATGGCCTACATCCTGGAACACTTAAAACACTATATTATTGTTTGTATCCATACTATGTTTTACATACGGTTGATGTTCTTACTTGAACCTGATACAGTTAAAAAAAATTATCTTCGTCTAGTGATATATTAATCAGATATCATTGG
>CATNWA010013170.1:0-21960 GCA_951230385.1 Staurois parvus | reverse complement strand
ATTTGGAAAAGTTGGCAGAGGGGGCCAAAAGGGAGGAAATTCGAAAAAAAAGGGGGCTGAGTTTTTTCACAAAGGATCCCCAAAATACGGGAAATTTATAAATTTCCAAAAAATAAACCTCCCCAACCCGGGACGATCTACGAATGGAATTAATTCCCTTTACTCCAGAATTAATCTTTTTTTAAAAAAGCCCATAGCCATAAAGGGGGAAAAGTCTTGCAAAAGGGCAAGACCATTAATTACACCCCCCCCCAAAAAAAAAACAAAAACTTTTTCCCCAAAGTTCTATCATCCTCCTCCCCAACATCCACACACCCTTCTCCATTCTTACCCCACCCTAAAAACACCCTCATCAGACCCATAAAAACATCTGAGTTATATCACTCCTAAAAAACCCAAACACAATATCAAAACTCCAAAATAATTCCTTAATAACAATAAACTACTCATTAATACCCATATCCCATCAACATTCCCCACAAACCCTACCCCTTACATAATCCCCACTTCACTCCCCCCCCATCCCCACATATCCCCCCATCCCTTACACCTCCCCTCCCCCTTCCCTTATCCCCCTCTTTTTCAATCCCCCCACCCACTCCCCCTTTTCCCCCCACCGCCCCCCTACCCACCACCCACACTTTTCACCCCCTCCCACCCCCCCCCAATCCCCCCCCCCCCCCCAAAATCCCCCAACCCAATCCCCCCTCTCCCTTAGCACAACCTCCCCCCATCCCCCCCTTCCCACACAAACCCCCCCCCCCCCCCCAAAACCCCCGCCTAGCACAACCCCCCTTTCCCCCTCTCCACAAATTCCCCCAACCCCCCCCTCCTACCCCAAATCCCCCTCCCAGCCCCCAATCTTTTCCTTAAATTCCCCCAAACTAAAAAACCCCCCCAAATCCCCCCTCCAGCTAAAACCTTCCCAAAATTCCCATTCTTGCATAAATCCCCCCACCTTACACAAACCCCCCCCTACTTTTAGCACAATCCCCCCCCCCAAAAAAACCCCTTCCACCCCTGCACATATCCCTCATTCCTTCTCCTAGAAAAATTTCCCCCCCCTCCAACATCATCCCCATTACTCTTCCCAGGGCAAAAAGCCCCCCTCCCCCCTCCTCCCGCCCTGAGAGATAGGTAACCAGCAGCCGGGCTTCGCCTTAAGGGCAGTGTGCTCTAGGCACTGCCTGTTTGCCTATTGGGAAACATGGCCCGGTTGGGGGGCCATTTTTTTGTGGCCATGCGCAATCATTAATTTAAGGGTTCTATTCTATAAAACATCCCCGAAAATGGCAGCTCAGTACTCTCCTGAAGATTGGCTTGCTCTGGTGGAAACGTACATGAAGCGCAAGGACTGCATCTTCCAAAATCCTGTATGATGTCACGTACGTCTGGACCAACAAAATGGAGGCATGGAAACAGCACGCTGGATTCTTCTTGAAGGTGGTGCACGCTGCTGATCAAAATTTACACAGGCTGTATATTCTGTGGCAGTGTTTGAAGGCACTGTTATATTGTGAGTTTTATTTTATACCCTGTTGTATTGATTATCCACACTTACAGTAAATAACTTTAAAAACGGATGTTTCCTGCTTTATCACTGGAATGTACTAGAATGAAACAACCGCACCTTGTAAGGAGAGTCTGGAGATTTACCTCACGAGGCAAATAACCTATTGGGTGACAATAGCTGTTTGACCCTTTCATGCAAAAAGGGGTTCATAAATCTCTGTGGTGATTATGTTACTTTTTCATGAGAACACAAGTGCTGCTAAGAAGTTGGGAGATTTGGGTACATTTGATCACTGCATCCTCTTATAGAGGAACCTTAGCCAATAGTGTGAGTGTTGGGATATGCACCTAAAATGGACTTTTTATTTATTTTTGATATTTTGTGTAGAATTTACATTATATACTTTACCCACTTATTATAGTTAAGCAAAACATCTATGTTTGTATGTTTTAATTTGTACTTAAACAATCCAGTGATCTCAGTGTGTTTGTTTGTTAAGGAAGCTGGGCACCACGCCAGCGTCCTTAATCAAAGAGGTACCTGTGGGTGTTATGGAGCCCCGAGCCCCTAGACCCGCCGTGTCACTTAAACAATCCAGTGGATTAGTTAGTTTTGTTAAGGCTTCAGCAACCAATCAGCTTCTTTAAAATCAATGAAATAACTGGTTTGTTGTGGAAGCAGTCAGTACCCTGTTGGCTTCCTTAGACAACCAGTGATAGTAGTGTTGTGTTAAGAAGCTAGCAAATTGACCAATTGTCTTTTAACTGCTTCACAACGGCCTTGCCCTAATTCTCTAGCAGAAGTTCTGCTACAGACAGCGGGCAGGGCTAACCAAAAGATCATGCGTTACATATGTGTATTTGCAATTTCCAGATTGGTGCAGAGCGTGCATGGATGCCCTACCCGTCTGCCGCCCCATTGGTGGCTACTAGTCTCGTCAAGAGATTCCAACGTTGGGCACCCAGCAAATCACCAAGGGATCTCTGAATAGGGGTGGGTTCTTTATGTTAACATCAGCTGATCTCTCCCCTGTCAACGAACTCAGCAGACCCAGAGGCTATATACAAAGCAGCAATGCTGTACATAGTAAATAACAACACCACAGGATAACCCTCTGGATCGTCCCTCAGATGTTAAACCCCCCCCCTTCCTGCCCACTCAAGTGTCATTGGTACAAGTGTCTGTGCTTTTTATTAGACACTGATACATTGTCATTAGTGTCTTAGTAGTATAAGGACAGGTCTCTGTTAGCAGTAATTAACATTTTGGCCTAACATTTATGATGAATTTTTATTTTTAACTTTTTTTTACTGGATATGTTTTATAAAGTATGCAAAAAAGTAAAACAAGTTTTTTTTTCAAAAATTGTCAGTCTTATTTTGTTTATAGCGCAAAAATGTTTATAGTGCCAGAGTGTGATCAAATACCACTGAAAGAACAGATACATTTGTTGGGAAAAAAAGGGACATAAATTTAAATTTGTGGTGAAGCAATTGCCATGAGTGACTGCCGCCGCAATTGTTAGTTAAAACTAACGAAGAGCGTTTGTAATTGCAATAAAAATGGCCCTGGTCAGGTAGGGGGGTAATTCCTTCTGGGAGGCTAAGTGGTTTAATATCAATTGAGTTCCTATTTGGTTACAAGAGCTGGAGCCCGACAGCATCCCTCATACAACCAGTGGAATAGTTTTTCGTGTCAGCTCTTGCCCACATGTCTAGTGTTCTTATTTCTATTGTAGATCTGTCTGTTAAGAGGATCCGGTGCCGTGCTGCGAGGTCCCTGAACAACTCCGTGAAATGTGTACAATAATATATATAGGAATTTTTTACCCATAACCACTGTCTAGGTTTTTCATTGTGTCATTGGCATCCTTAACAACCCTCTGTGAGCAGCTGGCTCTTGAGGAGTCGTTCATAATATCAAGGGGATATTATACGCAGCTTTTTGACTGGGTAAATTGTACGCCACTGATATCTAAACCGTAAAACTCGGAAGCCTGCACTGACGTTTAATTCTGGGGCTGGTGTTGTCCCTTGGATACCCAGATAGCCTCAAGTGGCTGCCCACTTGACAGGAGAGCAAGGTGCCAGAGAGAAGAAACCCTGTTGAGTACAAGGACTACAGATTGTTGCCATTGCTTTTGTATTATGAAGACGCTTTTCTTGAGGAATCCTTGGTTCTCCTTGGTGCACGGTGTATGAAAGAAATGGTTCTGCTATGTCGCTCCTTGTGGGGGATTGTGGGCATTTAGGAGGATTCTGAAGATTCCCAGATTTTGGGGGCATTTGTGTTTTTTCATAACATGTCTCCATGATTTTCTTCTTCTGTGTCTTGACCTAGTAAAGTAGAGAAGGACATTAATGATTCATTTTTCCACCTAAATGGGTAATTTTTTTTTTTATAATAAGTTAATTTTTTCAGATTTTTTTCTAGTACACACGCATATCAGTTGTTTCCCTTCCATGGTCCCACCATCTCTTACAGGGACACGATTTGGGGCATCAGCGATCCAAGACTTTTCCTCGTAATATATGATGATTTGCTTTAAAAGGCAAAAAAAATCCAGTTTCTAACTCAATAACAGCAGCTCTATCTATGCATTTTTAATATTCTCAGAAAAAACATTACCAAACTTTGGTATGCTGAGGAATACCTGGGGGGTTAAATGTTCTGGAGTAGTTTTGTTCAGGTCTAGCGGAATGGACAGATGTCCTGTTGAGGCGGCAACAAGAGAGGAAACAATTGTAACATTTTTGGTACTCAAGGCTTTACTTAAAACCTTATAAAAAAATCGTGATATTTAATTTTACGATTCACACTTTGTAAATATTTCATTATTATGGTTTAAATGTGAGCCCTTTGTGGTGGTGGACTTTTGAAGGCCTGTTTTGTATACCAGATATTTAATGACGAACCGTCTAGTATTAGAGAATCACTCCAAATATAAAATTTCAACCGTGCCAACTATTAAAATTGTTGGGTAAATGACAAAAAAAATGCGTTTTTTTTAAATGCAGGCACTTTGCTTCCTTTCAATCACCTTTCGGTTTTTTATATTTTAATTGCTGTACTTATACGCCTGCTGTTAGCCATTTGCCAGTAAAGGAAGCAGGATTATTTCTCTATCCATTCTGGTCCATCCCCAGATGAACATACAGTGACTAGGCCTGCTCATATTCATTTCTAATTAATCTACTTGGGAACCCTTTTTGTTTGGTTGCCTGTTTAGAGTTGTTGACGTGTGCCCTTGCTCATGTTTTTTTGGCAGCGCACCTGCCCTCTTAGCTTATAGCTCTGGGATGTTGCAGGTAAGAACGTTTTAGAATATGTTCTGATATTCATATCCAATAAATCTGCAGGCAGTGTGGGATGTCTACTGCCATGTAATACTACTTGCCTAGGCAGGATAAAGCTACGAGGGGAATATTTAGGAGATAAAATTTTACCTTTTTTCTGCCCAAATATAATAAATGCACATTTTTTTTGCAGGTAAAAAAAATGTGCCATTTATTATTTTTTGTTTTGCAGGAGCCTGTAAAGCATTTGACACCAGTGATCAGCAGATCACTGGTTGCCATGCAGGTCTTCGTGATGAGACCTGTCAGATACCATCTGCTTGCTTCGTTCACGGGTATGTAACGGGCAAAGCAGTTTATAACTGATAGAGAGTATTCAATGAACTAAGCAACGCGCATTCCACAGTGCCCGTTGGCAGAGTTCATTGAGAAAACTATAAGCACCCGACAATACCGATTAGTGCTGTCAGGATTATTTTGTAGTATCATTCATTCCACAAGTAACACTGTAAATGATATGTTTTTAAACTAGTGACAGAGTAATGTGGGGGAATTTTTTTCCCTGTCTACTTTACTTCTGCAAAGGGAACTAGATGGGGGGGGGGGTGAATTTGGGGCAGCAGCTACAGACATGTTGGGAACATGTTACATGGTTCCAACCCTTAAAAAACATGTAATCGTTCCCAAAGACGGGTCCTAGTGAACATTATCCTTTAATATGACAATAAGGTTTTTTTATAGCAAAAGAAAACAATAACCAATTTTATCAATTTCTTTATCAGGAGGGGATTAAAAAATAAGACATAAAGAAAAATTGTTGGTGAAGGTCTGTTCTAAATAATAATGTGCTCTGATGAATTGTCGTGTGTGGGGGGGGGGGGGGGGGGGGGGGGGTGGGGGGGGGGGGGGCAGGAAGGGGGGGGGTAAGATGTGTAATTAGCCCTCAACCTCAAACTCTGCATAAAGTGCTTGGGGTGCCATAACCGTAATCACCCCACCTTCCAACTGTGAAATGTGTCTCACAGGGTGATAGAACTGCATGCCAAGCTCCTGATAAACGTTGCAGAGTGAACAATACTCTATCCTAAAGGGATAGATAAAAAATACTTGAGTTTAAGAAGAATTTAATTTCCTTTATCTTATACTTTATAATCGCACTGCCTCTTTTACAAACTTTAATTATATGCACTACATATTCTGCTAGCAGAGTCTATTACCTTACTGTTGTTCTATTGTATACAATTAACAGATTGTATTCTATTTTATGTACATCAGTTTTATCTTAGTAATCTTTTTGCACCAGGTGCGGCAAAAGGGCATTTAAAGTACGCATGCGATTTCTAACTAAGGATCATTTTAGTCTGTGTATCTATCAGAAAAGTTTTGACATTTGTGTATAGAAAACAATGACCTGTATAGTACCATCTGAACCCAACTGACCTGCACTTAGTTAAATACATTAAAAAGGTACAATGGAAACAAAAGGCATGCAGGAGACTTATAGGTTTTTTCTTTATCAACAAGCCACAGTGTGACTAAAAAAAGCCCTGTCCCCAAGCCAGCATGTTGCAGTGAGCAGAACCCCTACTTTTTCTGTGGGGAAGCAGTGCAGTGGTCTTAATGCAGAGATCCAAACATGCTCCTTCCTAAATCAGAGCCAGAGCTCTCTTTATCTGCAGGGAACATCAGCTCTACAGATTTCAGAGCTATAGACCTGACTTAGAAGGGGATGTGTTTGGTTGATGTTCTGCGAAGAAGCTAATGGCTTCTCCATAGAGAACCAACGGGTCATTCTCTGAATCTGTAGGGGACAGGCTTTTCTAATCAGGTTGGGGCTTCTATAGAAAGAAAGAAGAAGAAGCCTGTTAGACTTTGAACACCTTATTCTTTGATTAACCTGAAATCGTATCTAGGTAAATTTAAAGAGAAGGTATAGTGCAGCTTTAAGGTCGTACTGAAGACATTCCCACTCCAAAATTTTAAATTGCGTTTTAAACAACCATGTGTTGGTGTACCCTGGGCTCAATGTAATTTTGTACTATATAACAGTTTTTATGTAAATAATCATTTGATCTGAGTTTTGTGAGCAGAGACTCTTTATAAGCCAATGTACGTAACAGTAAAGTGAGGTGTTGGTGACATGGGCATTTTTTTTCCTACATAGCAGCTCTGGAAAAAGTAGATCTGTACCTGCGTAGCCTTGTGTGATATGTATGGTGTTGAGTCATTCTTTATTATACTAACAGGTTTTATAGAGGACATGCACTGATTCCTAACTAAACTAATACTAGACTTAGTGTTCTTTCAAAATGTCCATCCCTATTTAACTACTGTTTGTTTTTTTTAATAGCTGACATACCTTGGGTCCTTCATTTTCACCAGATGAACATTATGTGTCAGTTCAGTATCTGTTGCAGATGAGGAAGATCTTCTGAAACAACATTGTCTTCATCCTGTTCAGTTTTTCTGTCTATCATTGTATCTGGATGAGGAAGATCCTTCGTTTAACTATTATGTCTTCATCTACTTCCACTGTTGTTTTATTCTCTGTTGGTTCTGGATGGGGAAGATCCTCTAATACTGCAATCTCTTCATACTCCTCAGTCTTTTCAACCTTTGCTGCGTTCTCTGTAAAAGTGGAAAAGAATTTATGGATTACTTTTCTTCTTAATGATAAGCTGTGTGTATGTGTGCATGTATATACAGTATGTACAGTATATACACTGCTCAAAAAAATGAAAGGAACACTTTTTAAGTTTAGCATCAAAGTCACAGTAAACTCCTGGAATATTGATTGTGGTCAGTTAAGTAGCAGAGGGGGTTGTTAATCAGTTTCAGCTGCTTTGCTGTTAATGAAATTAACAACAGGTGCACTAGAATGAGCAACAATGAGATGACCCCCCAAAACAAGAATGGTTTTTTACAGGTGGACTCCTTCGCACACTGACATTTTTTTCCCTACTAATCAAACTTATCTGACAGTAGTATTTCACTAGTTTTGTATTTGGCCAGATCAGTGTCACTAATGGTAGCATGAGGCGATACCTCTACCCTGCCAGAGGTTGCACAGGCAGTCCAAACTCCTCCAGGATGGCACATCAATACCTGCCATTGCCAGAAGGTTTGTTTGCGTCTCCCCAGCACAGTCTCAAGAGCATGGAGGAGATTCCAGGAGACAGGATAGTTACTCTAGGAGAGTCTGCAAAAAGGCCAGAGAAGCGTCATTTAACTAACCAGCCAGGACCGGTATCTGCTCCTTTGTGCAAGGAGGAACCAGAACTTTCCGCCTTCCTTGTACGAGCACTGCCACAGAGCCTTACAAAATGACCTCCAGCAGGCCTCTAGTGTGAATGTCTCTGACCAAAACAATCAGAAACAGACCTGGTGGCCTGAGGGCCTGACGTCCTCCTCTTGTGGGCCCTGGCCCTGCTCACTGCCCAGGCACTATAGAGCTTGGTTGGCATGTTGCCATTGAACACCAGAATTGGTAAGTCTGCCACTAGCGCCCTTTGCTTTTCACAGATGAGTGGCAGGTTCACCCTGAGCACATGTGACATACATGAAGGGGTCCATGGGAGAATCCCCATGGAGAACATTAAGCTGCCTGTAACAATCATCAGCATGAATCCGTTTTGGTGGTGGGTCCTTAGTGATGGTCTGGGAAGGCATATCCATGAGCAACGCACAGACTTCTACCATGGTTAGACAAATGGACCCTGACTGCCTTTAGGTATTGGATGAAATGATTGGACCCATTGTTTGACCCTATGCTGGTGGCATTGGGTCCTGTGTTCACTCCTGGATGCATGATAATGCCTGGCCTAATGTGGCGACAGTATGCAGGCAGTTCCTGGAGGATGAAGAAATTGATACCATTGAATGGCCCCATGCTCGCCTGACATAAATCCAATGGAACACCTTTTGGGATATCATGTTTTGATCCATCTGACGCGGCCAGGTTGCACCTCAGACTGTCCAGGAAACTCAGTGATTGCCCAGGTCTAGATCTGAGAGGAAATACCCCAGGACACCATCCGTCGTCTCATTAGGAGCATGTCCCGACAATTGTCAGGTATGATATAAGCACCTGGGAGCCATACAAACTACTGCAATGAAATTTCAGCAAAATGGACTAGTCCATCTTCAGGCCATTCTGATAATAGACAATGATGGGGCGATGCTAAATGACTTTGATCTCTCCATGTGCACAGCTTGGAATCAATATCCAAAGAGTACAGACAGAAAGATGTCAGCAGTGCCTGAATTGGGGTATGGGCAATATGAGCTTACAGGGAATGTAGGTGATAACAGAATCTTTGGTTGTACTTTGGTTTTATTTATAAAGAGAAAAAATATAAGCATACCTTGAGTCTGAGTGAAATATGTTGACATTCGGTGGAGTAGTTCTTCCTTCAGAGACTGCCTTTTAAAGGGAAAGTATTGTGGTTATTTCCATTGACATATTTTGAATGATTATGTAAGTAGATTATACATTTGCTGTGTATATGAGTATACAACATGCTAGGGTTGAGGTTAGGGTGAAAAGAAGGGAGAGAATGGACCAGCTTTTGGTTAGGTGTAGGAGGGAGATGAGCACCAGAGCACCCTCCAGGAAGCGGACAGTTCTTATGTAATAAATACCACAGTGTATTGCAGCATCCCCAGCACCATATGGTTATGGCATATGTAGAATTTAATTGTATCCAAGCTGGCCCACAGTAAGTTTTAAAGCAAAGGAATTCTTAGAGTTATTTCTAACCTTTGCTGAAGCACTAAGCTAAAAAAAACTAAAGCAGCAGGAAATGTATTAATGTATATTTTAGCATGACTGCATTACAGTAGTAAACACAAAGGGCTGAAATGGGTTATAAAAGTAGACATAAAATACACTATAAATCAAGAAATAGAAGGCAAAAGAATAGAATTTTACTGGAATACAGGATGAGATAACAGAACTGGACTCCTTCTGTAAGACTTAAAAGGCAGTCCACCTGCTGTTCAGTATTTATGTAGATGCAGGAAGTAGCTTTTCTCCATCACTATCTTGGGCATGATGATATTGTGATGCTTGTTCCACACAGAAAAGTGAACAAATGACAATGACCATAACCTGGGAAAGGAAACATAAGAAATGTTTAGATAAAGCAATGACAGAGTATTGAGACAGTTTTATAATGAATTACTAACTCTCATTATAAGTTAGAAAGATATTTAAAGTGGACTATTTCTATGTGCCCACCACCTTCCCCTTGTGGAAAAACACAGCGTAAGTATTCAAAGAGAAGTATAGCCAAAGCTATTAAGGCTATGCTTCTCTTATGGATCGCAGTAATGCCTGTGACTTGTTTTAGTTAAAGCCTGCTTTCAGTTGACATCACTCAGCTGGTCCAGGCTCTGAAAAGGCCCCGACTTTAAAGTCGGGATCCACCCAGAAGGCTGGACCGGCAACTAGCTCAGCCTTCATTGAGTCGCTGAGAGTCTGAACCAGCCAATCCCACCCCCTCCACAGCCCAGTGCTCCAGTGAGGACTGTAGGGGCAGCCTAAATAAAATAAATCCAACTAAATATCAGTTAAAAAAACTATTCAAATCAATGTCGATGTTCAAGCCTGATGGAGCAAGGGTACTAAATGCAAAAATCCATCTGGTTTTATTCTGGGACACCTGTTTATGCATGTCACTACCCCTCCAGTACTTAAAAATTCTATCTATTCCACAAAAAGTCAATAAAGTGGGATCCTTATTATGTGCTATCCTAAATGATTGGACACACTATGTTGTTTAAAAACCTTTCTTTATATTATTTATATGTTCATTAATTCTTTTTGCCAGACATATTGTGGTCCTCCCTACATAGTTAAAACCACAAGGACAGGACAAAAGATATGTACCAAACCTAGTGTCACAGGTGATAAACTTATCAATTTTAATTTTACCATCGGATGAATGGAACACTTCTGTTTTTCTACTTTTATTCTGAGTGATTTTGCATGACATACACCTACCACATTTAAAAAAGCAAACTCTTTCTAAAAATGTTACATTTCTCCTAAGAGGATCTAAAACGTTCTTAGCAATAATATTTCTAAGACCCGGAGCTTTCTTGTATATAAAAGATGGTTTATTTGGGAGAATAGTCCTTAAGGTGTTATCTTTAAGCAAAATAGGCCAACATTTTAATACTTTTCTCAGCCTGCCTATATTGCAGGTTGAACCCTGTGATAAAAGCTAATTCTGCATCCCTATTACTATTAAATCTAGGTCTACTCTGAAGAGGTTCTTCTCTCTTCATCTTACCAACTTCCTCTCTTACTTTTACTAACTCCTTCTTTTTATAACCCTTTTCTTGGAATCTTTGTGTTAACATATCAGTTTGGAAAATAAAGATAGCTTACTCATCACAATTGCGTTTAATACGGACAAACTGGCCCTTAGGTATAGCCTTAATCCACCCAGGGTGGTGACAACTATGGGTAGAAAATATACCCATTTTCATCAACCTCCTTGAAAAAAGTGTGTGAGTAGCCAGTTTGTTTCCTATTTTATATATTTTCCAAATCAAGAAACTGTACGCTTTAATTGCTCCTGTCAGCTTGATATCATACACATTACAGTTAGGATGGGAAGGCAATTCCCCCTCCATACCTTCCCAAAAGAACACAAAATCAATGAATCTATAATATAATTTTAATTGTCGCCAAGATTTTGAGAAAATTTCCTACTCCTCGCATTTATTAAGAAAAATGTTTGCCACACTCGGGGCATATCCTGCCCCCATGGCTACGCCCTTATGTTGATTATAAAATTCTCCCTGATGCCAAAAATAATTATTCGACATACTAAGCCCTTCCACCAAAAACTTAGTTTGTGATCCTTTCAGAACAGTGAACTTCTCAAAGGCCCATTGCACTGCATTCAAAGCATCAGACATGCCCCGAGTGTCAGGGCTCCCAGGTATGACCAGAGGTGTGTGACTGAAGCAGGGAAACGCAGACTTCAGATATGTGATTAACAATGTAATTTATTAACACTAACAATACAAACATAAACGCAGTGCAATACTAAACATAATACAGTGCAAACAAACCCAACCAACCACCCACAGATAACAGTACATACAAGCAAGCGTCGTCAGGCAGGCCGAGTCAATATCAATTGGGCAGGTAGGTACAGGGGGAGCAAGCGGAGAATGGTCGGGGTCACAGGCCAGGTTCAGCAGGTAGCAAGCAGCGTAGTACAGAGGGTCAGGCAGAGGGATGGTCAGGGTCACAAGCCAGGGATCAGAACAGGTAGCAAGCAGTGTAGTACAGAGGGTCAGGCAGAGGGATGGTCAGGGTCACAAGCCAGGGATCAGAACAGGTAGCAAAGGAACAGAAACAGGATGCAGGACAGATACAGGGCCCAGGACAAACACACACCAAGGCAGAGTCTGTGGGTCTGGCCATCCCTTAAATACCCCAGCATAATCAGTTCCAGGTGTTAGCTGGCTGCAAAGTTGAGTCTCTGATTGCTGGGAGCACCCGCTGGCCAGCCCTGGTACTGCAGATCAAAAGGCAGGTGAGTCCCACCATTGCTGGCCAGTCCATTCCTGACAGTACCCCCCCCCTCAAGGAGCGGCCTCAGGACGCTCCAAACAGTCCTAGCTGGGAAAAATGTTCCACCGCCCGGGTCTGGTAACTGGCGGGATATCAAAGACTGGCACACCTGGCAGGACTCCGGGCAGCGGTACACCAGGCAGAGGCACATCGGGCAGGACTCCGGGCAGCGGTACACCAGGCAGAGGCACATCGGGCTGGACACCGGGCAGAGGCACATTGGGCTGGACTCCGGGCAGAAGCACATCGGGCAGAGGCACACCGGGCTGGACTCCGGGCAGAGGCACACCGGGCAGAGGCACATCGGGCAGAGGCACATCGGGCAGGACTCCGGGCAGAGGCACATCGGGCTGGACTCCGGGCAGAGGCACATCGGGCTGGACTCCGGGCAGAGGCACATCGGGCTGGACTCCGGGCAGAGGCACATCGGGCTGGACTCCGGGCAGAGGCACATCGGGCTGGACTCCGGGCAGAGGCACATCGGGCTGGACTCCGGGCAGAGGCACATCGGGCTGGACTCCGGGCAGAGGCACATCGGGCTGGACTCCGGGCAGAGGCACATCGGGCAGGACTCCGGGCAGAGGCACATCGGGCAGGACTCCGGGCAGAGGCACATCGGGCAGGACTCCGGGCAGAGGCACATCGGGCTGGACTCCGGGCAGAGGCACATCGGGCTGGACTCCGGGCAGAGGCACATCGGGCTGGACTCCGGGCAGAGGCACATCGGGCTGGACTCCGGGCAGAGGCACATCGGATTACCAGGCGAAGCAGCAGGCAGCGGGTCACCGGGCGGAGCAGCAGGCACCGGGCCCCCTGGGCGGAGCAGCAGGCACCGGGCCCCCGGGCGGAGCAGCAGGCACCGGGCCCCCGGGCGGAGCAGCAGGCACCGGGCCCCCGGCGGAGCAGCAGGCATCGGGCCCCCGGGCGGGGGCGACCGGCATCGGGCCCCCAGGCGGGGCGACAGGCATCGGGCCCCCAGGCGGGGCGACCGGCATTGGGCCCCCAGGCGGGGCGACCGGCATCGGGCCCCCAGGCGGGGCGACCGGCATCGGGCCCCCAGGCGGAGCGGCGGGTGCCGGGCCCCCCAGGAGGGGCGACAGGCATCGGGCCCCCCAGGCGGGCGACAGGCATCGGGCCCCCAGGCGGGGCGACAGGTCTCGGGCCCCAGGCGGAGCGGCGGGCGCCGGACCCCCAGGTGGAGCGACAGGTCTCGGGCCCTCAGGCGGAGCGGCGGGCGCCGGACCCCCAGGTGGAGCGACAGGTCTCCGGCCCTCAGGCGGAGCGGCAGGCGTCGGATCCCCAGGTGGAGTGACAGGTCTCGGGCCCCCAGGCGGAGCGACAGGTCTCGGGCCCTCAGGCGGAGCGGCGGGCGCCGGACCCCCAGGTGGAGCGACAGGTCTCGGGCCCTCAGGCGGAGCGGTGCGGCGGGCGCCGGATCCCCAGATGGAGCGACAGGTCTCGGGCCCTCAGGCGGAGCGGCGGGCGCCGGACCCCCAGGTGGAGCGACAGGTCTCGGGCCCTCAGGCGGAGCGGCGGGCGCCGGATCCCCAGGTGGAGCGACAGGTCTCGGGCCCTCAGGCGGAGCGGCGGGCGCCGGACCCCCAGGCGGTGCGACAGGTCTCAGGCCCTCAGGCGGAGCGGCAGGTCTCGGGCCCCAGGCGGGGCGGCGGGCGCCGGACCCCCAGGTGGAGCGGCGGGCGCTGGACCCCCAGGCGGAGCGACAGGTCTCGGGCCCCCAGGCGGAGCAGCGGGCACCGAGTCACCAGGCACGACAGTGGGCTCCGAGTCAACTGGCATGACCGCTGGCACTAGGTCAGACATTGGATCGTCTGGCTGGACAGCGGGCATCGGGTCACCAGGCATCAGGTCATTTGGCTCGACAGCGGGCACCATGTCATCTGGCAAGGCAGTGGGCTCCGAGTCAACTGGTATGACCGCGGGCACTGGGGCAGACATTGAATCGTCTGGCTGGACAGCGGGCATCGGGTCACCAGGCATCAAGTCATTTGGCTTGACAGTGAGCACCCGCGTCATCTGGCAAGGCAGTGGGTTCCGAGTCAACTGGCATGACCGCGGGCACTGGGGCAGACATTGAATCGTCTGGCTGGACAGCGGGCATCGGGTCACCAGGCATCAGGTCATTTGGCTCGACAGCGGGCACCGCGTCATCTGGCAAGGCAGTGGGCTCCGAGTCAACAGGCACGACAGTGGGCACCGGGGTCATCAGGTACCGGATTGTCTGGCTCGACAGCAGGCATCGGGTCACCAGGTATGACAGCGGGCACTGGGTCACCAGGCATCAGGTCATTTGGCTTGCCAGCGGGCACCGCGTCATTTGGCAAGGCAGTGGGCACCGGGTCACCAGGCATTGGATCGTCTGGCTCGACAGCGGGCATCGGGTCACCAGGTATGACAGCGGGCACTGGGTCACCAGGCATCAGGTCATTTGGCTCGCCAGCGGGCACCGCGTCATCTGGCAAGGCAGTGGGCACCGAGTCATCAGGTACGACAGCGGGCTCTGAGTCAATTGGCACGACAGGGGCACCGGATCAGGTACCGGATCATCTGGATCAACAGCGGGCATCGAGTCAACTGGCCTAATAGGATCGTCAGGCTGGATCAGTTCATCATGCTGGGTAGAGGCATCAGGCTGAATGCCGGCGTCCGGCTGAGTAGAGGCTTCAGGCCGAGTAGAGGCTTCAGGCCGAGTAGAGGCTTCAGGCCGAGTAGAGGCTTCAGGCCGAGTAGAGGCATCAGGCCGAGTAGAGGCTTCAGGCTGAACCACGGAAGGCAGGTTCACCAGTTTGGATACTGGCAGGATGGTATTGTTGGAAAGAATTTTCGCTTTTTTCTGGTTTTAACTACTGGAGCACTGCAAGTAAACGCAGGTCTGCAAACGAATGGAGCAGCTGGAGACAGAGAAGAACTGGAGGATGGAACAGGAGAGGGAGCAGTTGCTACAGAGGGCTTTTTTACAGGGTTAAAGGCAGGATAGGTGCAGCGAGTGGGAACAGGGTACTGACATGCGGTAGATAGCCAAGTATACTGGGCTGTAACTGGAGGAGCTGTTGGGAATACAGGAGTAGAGTTAGAAGCAGGACTGGGTTTTTGTAAGCTGACTGAGGCTGGGTGCAACAAGTCTGTCCATGTCTGCAGTACGGGTTGAACAAAGCTGAGCTTACACAAAGCCTGTCTGGTCAATGACTGCACTGCGTTTATACAATCTCTTAGTGTCTGTGGTGAACATGTGGAATAACGCTCCAGAAAGTAACCCACATCATCCTCTAATAACCACACCAGGGACTCTACCTGGTCTGCACTAAATGGTGGCAAAAATTCATCCCTGCATTCGGGGGTACCAGATGAAACCAACTCTGCACAAACCTCAATCAAAGGCTGCACCTCAGAGAACTCTGTGCCCTGATCTACTAGAACATGAGCGAGCCGTATACATTCTAGCAGTTCATCCCGGGTATACTCCTTCAGAGTTTGATAAGCATACTCCCTGTCATCAAACACTAGCAGATATAAATACGCAACCTCATCCAGATCCATCCTTCCCATCAACAAGCCAAGATGGCTTCCCTGTGCAGCCACTTCTGGTCAGGATTGGCCTTGGTGTAATGTCAGGGCTCCCAGGTATGACCAGAGGTGTGTGACTGAAGCAGGGAAACGCAGACTTCAGATATGTGATTAACAATGTAATTTATTAACACTAACAATACAAACATAAACGCAGTGCAATACTAAACATAATACAGTGCAAACAAACCCAACCAACCACCCACAGATAACAGTACATACAAGCAAGCGTCGTCAGGCAGGCCGAGTCAATATCAATTGGGCAGGTAGGTACAGGGGGAGCAAGCGGAGAATGGTCGGGGTCACAGGCCAGGTTCAGCAGGTAGCAAGCAGCGTAGTACAGAGGGTCAGGCAGAGGGATGGTCAGGGTCACAAGCCAGGGATCAGAACAGGTAGCAAGCAGCGTAGTACAGAGGGTCAGGCAGAGGGATGGTCAGGGTCACAAGCCAGGGATCAGAACAGGTAGCAAAGGAACAGAAACAGGATGCAGGACAGATACAGGGCCCAGGACAAACACACACCAAGGCAGAGTCTGTGGGTCTGGCCATCCCTTAAATACCCCAGCATAATCAGTTCCAGGTGTTAGCTGGCTGCAAAGTTGAGTCTCTGATTGCTGGGAGCACCCGCTGGCCAGCCCTGGTACTGCAGATCAAAAGGCAGGTGAGTCCCACCATTGCTGGCCAGTCCATTCCTGACACCGAGTGTGGCAAACATTTTTCTTAATAAATAGGAGGAGGGAAATTTTCTCAAAATCTTGGCCACAATTACAATTATATAAAACTTTTTTGGTCTTATTAATAACAACAACTGGTCATAGGCATCTTCTATCATAAGATGTAATTCCAATATAAATTGGTAATAAAGTGTCTTTTATAAAAACCCACTGACAGGCAGGGTTTTTATAACAGAAGAGACCCTAGAGGTCTCTTCTGTCATAAATTATTTCCCCTACCTGTCAGCGGGTAATGCGATCGGAGCCGTGCATGCACAGCTCAGATTGCATTTCTAGCCAACTCTGCGTGCTGTGGTGAAGTGACTCCTGTGCGCCATTCAGTGGCCGATTTGGAACCTGGGAAGAAGACTGGGTTAGCATGGATGCACCCTGGACCCGACAGAGCCATGACAGCTGAGTGCTGGATGGCTCCATCTGTAGGTAAGTCTGTCATAATGTGCTTGTATGTTGTGCATACTAGTACATTATGACTTAAACCTACAGGTGGGCCCATTATTTTATATTGTAAAACAGACCTTACTACCACTTTAAAGCTTGGCAGGGGATGCCCCAGGAGTTTTTTGGTAGGTATTTGTATCCAAAAGTAATCTGCCGGCTTCATTAATATAGTCATCCCTATTCTGGATTACAGCTCCCCCACCTTTATCTGTTCTTCTGTTTATAATATCTTTATTCTTTTCCAGTCCCTCCAGTGCTAACTTTTCAGCTGGACTTAAATTAAAGGAGCTCATACTCTGGGCGTTGTTCCACAATTTCACAAAATTGGCATACACGATGGAGTAAAAAGTTTTAATGTAATCACTCTTGGCATAGCTAAAGGTAAAATACTGGCTTTGGACTAAAAGGCTTATGTATGAACAAGTTGCCAAATGCGGTAGAGAAACATATCTCCTACATCACACATCTGACCTTCTTAATATAGCTCTTGCAATATGTTTAATACTTCATGATCATCAATATTTTTCTATTTTGTTAGTGAGTTTTAAAGTAAGATTTGTATTTTCAACCACCTCTGGATATTCCAAGGGTGGGTGGATCCACAATTCTTTTAGATAATAACGTTTAACCGTTATATCTCTAGTGAACCTATTGTGATCTTTGAATAACTGAAATTGGCTCTGCAGTTAGGAGAAAAATGTAATCCTTTTTGTAGGAGACTTGTCTCACCCTCAGATAATGCATGTGCCTACAAGTTAAATATTTTTATAGCGGAATAGGGCTCTTGTTTCCCTATTTTTTTTAATTTATTTTCGTCCTCCTCTTGATCCTCTACATTTTCCTTTTTTCTTTTTCCAGGAAGGACAGTTCTGCCTAAAAAAATTACATTTGCTATTTTCTGCAGTACTCACAAGCATATCACTCCAGGTTCAGAATCTGGTACATCATTCTCTAGCACCTGGCAAAAATTGGAAATCACTACATTAAATTCAAACTGTCAGCTGACATCACTCAGCCAGTCCAGACTGGGAGAAGATCTTGACTTTAAAGTCGGGATCCACCCAGATCCATGGACCAGCACCTGGCTCAGCCTCTCAGCAATGCACTGAGAGGCTGAGCCAGCTGCTTTCTTTCCCTCCATGGCCCAGCACTCCAATGAGCTTGCGGGGGGGGGGGTTGCAGAGAGCGGTGACAGTCAACACCTTTCTGCTCACGTAGCCTTGAGAATGGAGCGATCAGAGGTCTTTGATCACTCAGTTTTTGGTGTTAGAGCCAGCAAGGGAAGAATGCAGCACCAGACCGATGCAGTACCAAGCACCATCCACCTAGGTATGTATCATTAAAAAAAAAACCTTCTCTTTTAATACATTTATAAACCAACAATTAGAGTGTGAATCTGCAATAAATAGCTAATTTTATACAGTATAAGCAACAAAACTCAATCAAGTGCACTATTAAATAAAGTCCAAGAAAGGTTCTTTAAATAAAAGTGCTCAGCCCAAAAATTTCCAAATAGATTCTGTGAGAGAGCCACTCTGCCCAAAGGTGTTTAACAGTGATTCCTCCACCACAGATGTCTGTTCTTAATAATAGCAAGTTTTATAGTATAACACCATTGTGGCTCCCCTGGATGTGGATGTAAAAGATTTCTCTTCTTACCTGTGGTATTGTGGCTGTGAGGAGTTAGATAGCTGATCACAGCTTTGCTAGTGCTGTTTGAAAGTACACACAAGCGCATAATGACCTCTTTTTCCATAGGGATCAGTTAATCTGCTAAGAGGCTGAATATCTGTGGTGGAGGAGTCACTGTGAAACACCTGTGTGCAGCGTGGCTTTCTTAGATAATCTATCTGGATATATTAGGACTAAGAACTTTTATTTGAAGCACCTTTATTGGACTTTATTTATTTAATAGGGGAACTTGATTGTGTTTTGTTATTTATATAGAATTAGTTATTTATTGCAGATTCGCATATCAATTGTTGGTTTATAAGTTTATTAAGTTGGAGGAGCACACCAGATTTAAGATATATTATTTTTACTTCCTTTTTTTCACTAACCGCAAATACACTATTATTGCACACATTTTTGCAATAGTCTACAGGGGTTGTACAGAAGTCAGTTGGAACTTCTGTTCAACTACAGTGCCCATACGTAGATCAAAATTTGGTTTGATTGAATTTTTTGACCATATAGCCAATGTTTTGGACCAGGGTTGTGCTGTGGGCATAGCATAGCTAGATTTCAGCAAGGCATTTGTTACAGTTCCACATAATGAACTAATACAAAAGTTGTACAAGCTAGAACTTAACCCTTGGGTGCTTCAGTGAAAGTGCAGTTGGCTAAAGGATAGATACCAGATTGTGGTTGTAGATGGGGTTCACTCGGAACAGGGACCAGTCACTAGTGGTGTACCACAAAGTTCTGTGCTAGGTCCTGTTCTATTTAACCACTTCCATACAGGGCACTTTTACCCCCTTGCTGCCTAGGCCAATTTTCAGGTTTTAGTGCTGTCACACTTTGAATGACAATTGCGCGGTCATACAACACTGTACCCAAACTAAAATTTTTATCATTTTCTTCACACAACTAGAGCTTTCTTTTGGTGGTATTTAATCACCACTGGGGTTTTTATGTTTTGCTAAATTAACAAAAAAAGACCGAAAATTTGTTTCTGGTATAAAAGTTTGCAAATAAATAATTGCTTTTCATAAATTTACGCCAAGATGTATTCTGCTACATATCTTTGGTGAAAATAACCCAAATCAGTATTTAGTCTGTAGGAAAGTTATAGAATTCACAAACTATGGGATATATCTGAAAATTGATCAATCCTGAAGTACTGACAACCAATCTAATTTCTTGAGGCTCAAAAATGTCAGAACAGTACAGATATCCCTCAAATGACCCCTTTTTGCAAAGGAGACAGTCTGACATATTTTCATAACAGGCATGGTGAGTTTTTTGAAGTTGTAATTTTTTTGTCATTTTTTTGGAAAATGAAAAAATTAAAAAAATTATTTTTTTTTTTACATACTGTCACCAGTGCAGTACCGTGTCACCATATAACTGGCATGGCGGTGATCAGGGACACGGACTGGTGACAATACGAAAAAAAAAAAATTGATCATTTTTTTTTCAATTTGTTTTAAATTTTTTATTATTTTTACTTTTTTATTACATTTTTTCTCTTTTTTTAAGATTTTTTTTTTATATTAGTGGCCATTCACAGCTAGACACACTTGTATACAATAGATGGCATGAAAGGAAGCCATCCACTGTATACAAACTGTCATGAGACCTGCTGTGATTGGTCACAGACAGGTCACATGGTACTGGCAACGGGGCCGGTACCACTGATCTGTCATCGGCCGTGTCCGAGGTACACGGCTGGTGGCAGATCGCGCAGCAGCGCGGTCCTGTGGGCATTGCGCAATGTGTGTTTCCGGACAGGAGTGCCATATGGCGTCCACCCGGAGGGGACGAGCTGTTCGCCCGGCCGCCATCTGGCTATAGGCCAGGTGGCAACTACGTTAATCTATATGTAAGTTATATAACTAAAGTGTTATTGGGCAAGGTATGTCTTTTTGCTGATGACACAAAGGTGTGTAAGAGGCCCTCGATATCCCTAGGGAGGTTATCTTTAACATGGAATATGATTTGGCAATTAGTGGTAAGTTTAGTTCAAAGAAGTTTGAAACTGCAGTTCAAAAATATCCCCTAGGAAAAAAGAATCCCCTTTAGGAGAGTACAAACTATTGGGGGAATAGTGTTTGGGACAAGCACATACAGAGGAACTGGATAATGGGGGTACTTATTTCAGAATGATTGCACTAATTGGAACATTGAGTGTGACAAGGCAGTGGGGAAAGCGAATAGAATTTCTAGGATGGGCATCACTTGAGGGGTCACACAGTATGGAGGAAAGTGAGGTTCTGATTCCTCTAAATATTGTTCTTTAGTGAGATCTTACTTAGAATACTTTGTTCCACTTCTGGAGACCCACTTACAAAAAAGATAATGATAAAATAGATATGAGTCCCAGAGAAGGGTAACAAAAATGGTGAAAGGTCTGGGGGATAAAAACTTATCAGGAGAGACTTAGGAACTTTAATATGTACTGTCTGTGAGGAAAGAGGGGAAGAGGGAGAACATGACTATAACGGTATTAAATACATCAAGGGGGGTGGTAGTAAGGTTCAAGAGGGCAGTATTTTCAATATGAAAAACCAAATGCAAGAACTCTGGGACATGACCTCAAAACTTACGAGAGGGACAGTTGCCAAATAACTAATGCACGAGTAAAGTATTATTTTACTACAAGAGTTTTTGATGCCTTAAAAATTACCTTCCAGCCAGAGTTAGTAAGCCAGTCAACAGTAATAGCTTCAAACAGGCACTCGACAAGCATTAGATCTATATTCAGAAACAAAAGTTAACTAAAAAAAAACAAAACACAAAAAAAAATGAGAAAATGTCAGACTCAATGGACCACTCTGTCTTTTTCTTCTGTACTTTTCTGTTTCTTATGTTACTGGCTTGCATATAAAGCATACCAAGATAAAAAATTAATATTGTCAGCAAAACTTCGTTATTAACAGAAAATTCTAATTAATTAAAAATTGTAGGTAATAGCCATTTTCAATGTTTGGGATTGAGAAAGAGAAAGTATTAGAACCCCCTTCTCACAATTTGTCAGGGTGGACCCATGTCTGGGTAGGATAACTCTCTTCCCTCATCAACCTTCTGGAATGAATTCCCAGAAGTCACCACAGGTCACTCCCCGCTCAACTTCCAATCAGGT